>JABASC010002809.1:0-16168 GCA_019776185.1 Plutomurus gul
TAGGATAATGTTACGGCATCGATATGATTGTGCGGTATTCTTTGCGGATAAACTGTCACATAATAATATAACACTTCAATGTAATAAGTATGAAGATGTCTATAGACTACTTTATAGATAGTTCCGAGAAGAACTTCAGGAAAGAGTGACACGGTTAATTGAGATGAGTGGGAATATTGGGCGAATACACCGTTTCGAATAGAAATATCTCACGATCGTGTAAAAGAGCAACATTTTGGCTAAATTTCCAGTTCAGCTCAAAATAGGAATTCAAGACCAATTTACGAGAGAGGTCGATATCTAATAATAAGTAATAAATGTAGACGGGAAAAAATTATCTTCTAGGAAAATAATATTTCCGTATTACGAGCACTTAGTATTTATTGTGATAAATCAAACCTATTCCTTATCCTGCTTCTATTCGTTAGCGCGTGGGCGTGTTATAACTGTTACAAGTTTCGATCTGTGCTGATATATAATCTACTTGGGAGAAAAAATAAGGTTACAATCATATCATTAAAGGTATGCTGCCTTCATTTAACAGTTTGTAAGGCCTGCAAAGAAGAATTAAATTTTGTTTCTAGTACAATCTATGAAATTTATACAAAATTTTAATTCATGGTTTAAAAGCTGTTTGGGAAAAGTAGTAATAAAATATAAAACTGTGTAGATGTTGTGGATACGGATTTAGAGCTAAAAAATTGCCCTTTAGCATTTAAAAGGGTTAAAGCAGGTAACGAAATATAGATTTATCCATATTGATCACGAACAGAGGATAAAAGATTAGATATAGCAAAGTGAGTACCAATCCAATATAATTCCACGATGGAAGCGGATCCACTTTTTAAGGATTCCTTGAACGGATTATGGCAGTTTTGTGATTTGTGGGCGGTTCCTGGTAATTAATGAATCACCAAAGCGTAGTTATGCGGTTAGATTGGCTGAGCTTGAAAATATTTCAACTATTGTTTTGGCCACAGCAGCGTAATGATTGCAATTAGACAATTAGGCTGTAGACAGAAGATACACAGATCATTTTCATGCGATCCTTCACAAATATGTAACTGAACTTTTTACACCTGTTATAGTAAAGTGAGATAAATTTTTAAAAGTGTGTGTCTCTACTAGTACACATTTAATATGCTACACAAATACGGAGAAAATATTGCACGCATTATATAATCGACAGTCGTTGTTGTTTACTCATAGAATTTCGTGCAGCTAAATATTTGAATAAAAAAATTCTATATAGGAAAAGCAGGAAAAGGTAAACTTTTACTGTAAGATACAACACACACACTCTTATGTGATTCTGAAAGGAAATATAGGTTCTGAATTATAATTCAGCTATGAGTGACGAGTTACATATAAGCCAAATGATTACTGTGCACAAGGTAAGTATAGGCGTAGGGTAGACTGTTTAGGGTTAATTTTCAGTTTTACTTACCAGTAAATCTCAAAGAGACTTGAATAGACAGGTGAGCAGCACTAATTGTAAAGGATTTGGAAATCTATACCGTTAGGTGAGCAAACCGAAAGTGGTGTATGTCTTTGTGTGTATTCTGTGTATACGGTGATTTGTATATTTTATGGCAGATCTTTATACCTGTAATCTATAAGTGCGTGTATAGTGGCTCGATTGTTTTTTACCAGACTGGTCTGCTTTTAATCGAATGTGCATGCATTTTTATGCGTTGAATAATGTTGCATTATGCGTGTTATTAGTAGTTGCAAGTTGAGTTGTGACGTGACGTGATTTAGGCTCAGCATTATCTTTTTGCCATATAACTCTATAGGACATATAGATAGTCTGAGAGTAATATATGTATATGCAGAGATGCGATGTGTGATGTCTGACGGTTGTGAAGAGAACAACAAGTGAACCCGCTCACACAGCCAAAGGAAACATTGCAACTTTTTGACAGATCCAACGGTTGTCTTGTTTTGGCGAGTGCCTCATCCTCTCCTCCCTCTACATATAGAAGATCCGTACTGTAATTTTACTCTTCCACTATACTTTATTAGTGGAGAAGGAGGAAAGCTATCTGAGTTATTATTTAGCTTACTTACCATATTTAATAAGCACGGGAGTAGTGTTCCTCTCTACATAAGGCTCAGTACTGTACATAATACGCAGGGACTTGTGCGCCCAATCCCATTTATCAGTGTTCTCAAGTTCATCTCTGCTTAACAAAACTACCAGTACGCCATAATAATATTTATATGCAATGTAGGGATACAGCAGTGCAAATTAAAACGAATGAAAAGATGTATTTTATATCATGCCACTCAATTGTCCTTAAATTTGCTTACAAACGTTTCTTTACTATTACATTTTATATTATAATATTGTGTAAAGGCAAATTTTCAATTTCGTCAAAAGCAATCTTATTTTGGTTCAGACTCTACAAACGTTATCAGAAGCTAAAATTGTGGATTTTTATATTTCCGTTTTTCTGATGAACATTGAGTCAATACTGACTTTTACAAACTCGTACTTTTTTGTGTAGAACATTTTATATTAAAAACATTAAAAAGTCACATCCAATGCATACGATAGGCAGTTAAAATAAATGCAAAAAAAGAATACATGTGTCAATTGCCAAAAAATTGTACAGTGTATGCTTTTTAAAGTTTTCGGTAACATTCACACAGATCAGTCATACAATATAGTAGTTAGAGTGGAAGTATATGACTAGTCTGTCATTTAGCAGTGATATCATTAGCGCGAATGCATTGTATTTAATCAGGTATACATGGTGATGAAGTCGTCGGCGCAGAAATCTAGTCGCAGACTTGTGTTTTTTCTAAATACCTAAATACTGTTTCCTTATTTTGTTTTTTCTCTTTTCTGTAATCGTTAAACATACAAGTGAAAAGGCTTTGCATGGAGATGATGGGTTTTCTAGACTTGTCTACTTGGATATACACATAGTAGATAGTGTACATAAAGTGCATTCACATTAAAAGTTGACCCTATATACACTAAGATTATATAAGAATGAGCCTATTACATAAGGTCACACAACTATAGAGACGCATTTACGACTGCACTATATACCACAGAGAACAACAGACTGTTGCAGTCATGCAATGTCGCTGGTCGCATTCTCAGTTGCCTAATGTAATGTGACCACAAGAAGACAAGGGAAAACCATAAGCTTTTTCTTAATAAGCTAATCCAATATGCAATGCGTAATAAAAGCCGGCAATGAAAACTTATAGTCTTTCTAATGACTCTACCAACAAAGTTCACTTCAAATCAGCAATTTAATGCGTATCTTTTTCCACTAGACACTCTTACGTAGTTTTTATAGTGCAGCCTGCAAATAGAGAGGAGATCTTTTATCTTGACTCAATCGATAACATCGATTCTTGTAATTCAGTCAGTTTTCTACAACTTCTAATTAGATTTTTATAAATTCTCGATTTTAAATAATTTCAGAACTATAATTATTAAATTTTGAATGGTGCGTACTTATGCATGCGTTTCCTTGAACAGAGTAGATTATTCTTGTACATTGTCGGTCTCAGCTCTATCTTTTTACCTAGAGACTGATGTATAAAACTTACTTGGTTGTATTAACTAACGGATGCAGTGATTAGGCTAACCACAAGATTTTAAATAAATCTAACCACAACGCAAGGCAAACAAAAAGAGCGCACAGGGCAATTTCACGTAATGTAATCGAATAGGTTTAATGTTTTAATACATTGTTTAGTTTTTTCATGTTCTGTTGTTGTGAGTATGGAGGATTGTTGTATGCTCTCTGCTCCTCCGGCTCATCAATGATATTTGCATAAGCATTTAGTGGGATGGAGATGAAATGATCTGGACAGACCAGAAAAGACTCGTCTCGTCCAGCAAGCCAAGCCTTCTTAAGTAACAGTGTAACATCATCCACCGTCTACTCAACCATTATTATATAATATTTCATATAGAGCTTTGCATATATACTCGTACATGTTTATAGGCTATGCTTTCCGCCGTTTAATGATTTATCTCTCATTAACACCCGACAGACGGTAAAATATTCAAAGAGTTGAACACACCGAAAACAATGAAGATTTATTAGTAAATACTTTTCGCAGTTAAGTTACTTGTGCTCTGTGACTGACTTTGCCAGAGTGAGTGCACTTTGTTTTTTCTGATTTGTGTACATGTTATGTAAATCGGTATTGGATTGGAACTAAAGTCCACTCTCCTCAGGAAACACAAATTGACTTTTCTTCTCACCTTTCATACGCTTCGTAGAATACAATTATATTCTACTGATGGGATTTCGTCTTCTTCTGCTGCAGCAGAATTTTCTTGTACCGCTTTTAGCCAAATTGAATCTGTTATTGAATTTCGCAAAATCCAATCATACGCAGAAATGTAAAGATGACTATTATGACAGTGTCCGGGTGCGAATTCTGACCAAGTCACAAATCATAAGACTGACACTGCAACTGCTCCTTAAAAAATACATTGAAAATACAAACAATAAATTTTTATTGCTTTTCAATTGTTGAATGCCTGCTTCAAAACTAGTTTACTGCTTATGATTCCTAGTAATTCGCTACAGAATAGCAAATTTGCACGTGTTGTGCATTTGAAATTAATTTTAGATAAACCAGAGAATGCGACACTTGATGTGCATTTTATTTAAGATTATTGAGTCTCCCTGTTCACATTGTCCAAGTAAATATCTCACCAAATCGGTAATTAAATAACAGTGGCTCGCATAATAGTAGGTACACTTTCACTATCTACACACTCTCATATCATTGGACAGTAAGAAAATGCGTGTATTTTTACTACCTGTGATACGAGATTATCATAATTATCCATTACTACTCCCACATATTTACATTGTCAATTGGAGTGAATGCAACTGCAGGAAGGTAGGTTCTATTATTTTACTTATGAGTCAATTCCAGTCCTACAGATAGATAACTTTATAAGTAGTTGCCATTAATACAAGTAATGGATTTATAACTAGGAATTTATCATTAATACCTTAATTAGTCTAGCTAACAATTTTAGTACGTGGCTTAACTGTTAATCTGTTAAATCTGTTAACTACTTAAATGAGCAGCTATGTAGAATACATACAGAGATGGAATTAGGTAATCTGTATCCAAGTTGTAGCCACGCTTTTATCTTGTGCATAATAACAATTATGATTATGATTATTACATGCACATTAGTATTACGTTAGAGTGGAGCGGAGGAGTACTTTCCTTTGCGTCTGCATGACAGGAATGAGAAAAGTTGACCGTGCAAGAAGTACGCTGCATGGGGAAACCAGACCATAATAAAAAGGAGACTTGACAAAGGCAGAGGCTGCAAATGCAGATATCTTCTCTGTGCATAACGGGACGAGCGAGACTCACGAGACAGATCATACCCAAAACGAGAAGGAAAGAAGAGTGAGAGAGAGAGAGATGTGTCATGTGTAACGATCATTCTAATAGTGCCTTTGTAATTTAACGATGAGGAGACAGTCGCCTTGTAAGTACGTGCCATTACATCACATTCTCTCTCTCTCCCTCTCTGTGTGTGTGTGTGGTATCTGGCAATCAACAGTACAAATAGAGGAGATGATTACTAGATGTAATGATATGTTGTGCATTAGGTCTTCCACGTGCTCCAATTTCTTCAATATATGAACTGTGTGCTATGAAATGTTGTCCGGAGGGCTTTCGAGGATCCTTGTCCATTTTAATGGCATTAACACTTCTTCTCACAAATGTGAATGCTAATTTCCGTTGCTAATTCGTGGCTATAATGCATCTGTGTGTGTGTAAGTGTATATTTTTCTGTTGCATATGCCAATTCTAGTAGTACATATTATGTTATCGGTGTGTAATATGTATAGAGACATATATTTAATAATAAAGGATGGTCACGTAACGGAGCTATAGTATTTAGAATATAATTGAGTGCAGTGCGAGATGAAAGTGAAGAGTGTATATGCAGTTAAAGCGAGTGTACGAACCTCAACTCATAATTAGTAATAAGTAATTAGATAAATGAAAGAACACATAAAATAAACGAAAGTAAATTGTATTGAGGCCAAGTCTCTTCGGCTTCAGGCTTTCATCTATTAAAATCTGTAACAAATAAAGCATTACCACATAGAAATTAATGGTGCTAGTTATTTGCAAAAGATAAGAGATGATGATTCCTTGCTTCGTTGCTCTTGTTATTATTTCTTGCTGGATTTGTTGTCTGCTGTGCTCTGTGTGTTGATGTGTGTGTTCATAATTCTTTGTTTCTTCTATAATTAGAGGCGAGAAAGAAATTTAATAGCATCGTGGTGGGTTGTGGGTTGTAGTAGCTGTGCTCTAATCTATAACGAACATAAACACTATTATACTACCATTATGAACACAGCGTACCAATGTAATAGCAACTTTCGATTCTGTTCCTATGGTTCACTGTTTTCCTGCGCCCAAGCACCTCAAAAATGCATAATGCGTCAATAAATAAATCGTAATATTATGAATGTATGTTCGACAGATTTTTTTTTCTCGTAAATGAATTTCTGTAAGAATTAAACATCTGCAGTACTTTAATATTCTTTAGACGATTCTACATTACGTAAACGTATGAAAATGTGAATAAGCGGAAAAACTGCAAATTTTATGTAGGAATTTATTTTCTTTCCCTTTTATTTGGCTATTATTATAGGTGATTAAATTTAAATATTAACTCGTTCTATTTATGATGAACTAAAAAAACTGTCGTGTAAACTATTGCGAAAAAGTAATTATTTAAATCGTGAGTTAAATAGCCAGGGAATGTCTACTTGCACAGTGATAGAGGATTCCAATACGTTACATGACAATACCTGGATTAGACTACATAAGAGACCTTGGGAATACTGTCACTATTTATTTCGTAAAATGTTGACGACGACCTTTGGTGCTACAATTATTAGTATAATTTTCACAGTGGTTTCGAGGACAGATCAATCAGTTTTCTTGCACCTGTTTTTACTCCATTATTGCTTATGTGCTCGTGTGCATATAATTAGAATTTGCCATAAACTCGTTTTTTTCGTTGATACGGTATTTTATCATTGACGTTGCACGCGCCTACATTAAGAGAGCAGTAGGACGCGACGTTATAGCACACAACAGCTATTGCGTAAATTAAGTAAATAATAATTTCCACTTGGAAGCATAAGTTCCTGTATTTGCAAGCTGTTCTTTACTTGTACAATATTACTAAAGGTGTATTTATATTTACATATACTACAATTAAAGGTTCTCTAGAAATAATGAGAGTAAGAATGGCAGTTTAAGGTGGACACTTTCCTTCGTTTATTTACTTACCTACTTTTAAATTACAAGTGTGTGCAAATAGATCTTCCTGAATATATTAAGCACACACATGTGAATGCAAGGATACGGCCAAAGAAATCTGTCCACTTTATCAGTTCACTGTTACAAAAGAGATTGACAATGTGCCAAGCGCCAGACAAGACAGCGAGCGCCACAACAACAACGGCATCAGCCAACAGTACATTGAAGACATGACAGGAAATAATTATGATAGCTATGACTTTAGTTGGATAGGTCACTGCGTTCATGTACAAAGGTGTGCTTGCTAAAATAATTTCTGCATTGCATAGATTTAAGCGCATAAGAGACTTTTATGGGAAGAATTAATTCATCTAAATGGAAATTCTGTTAATTCAAGAACTTGGGACGACGGTTAATTATTTGTACGAGCTCAAGAAATATTCTATGCTGGCCTAATGGATAAATGCGCTCCAATTACTTGACGTCGTGCAAAAACCAAGGGCAAGAGCACTCTCAAGTATACTCCAAAGAGCTAAACTGTGAACTATTATAAGTAATAAAAAGGAAAATGTAGTGTGGTGGATAATTTGTCATTTAGAGTGTTGATAGAATGAAAAGGTGATGTTGATGGCCGAACAGCAGCTTAAAATAATTACCAAAGCCACCATAAAACTTAATTACATAATGTGATAATTGCTCTGCAGTTGAAAAAAAACTGGTAAGATATCCTATTCACTAATGTAAAGAATCTTTGATGGGAACCATCTACAAATAACATCCTAGAGATAGAAGAGATAGGAAATTGGTTTCGGTGATTGTGGCGATGGAGCAGTAGGTAAAAGCACAGTTTTCTAAAAGGTGTTACAATTAGTAGTTGGGGATAAGAGGCGGTTATTTATCTCCATTTACATATATTACCAATAAGGCGAGAGAAGATGGGGCGAAAACTGTTTCTCTCTGTGTGTATACAGTTGACTGTGTGCTAAGTACCAAGTTTACTATGTGATTTGAATGCTAAATGAATCTAAACACAGAATTTATTCACTCTGTGCTTGTTTTGACTTGATTTATCCATACAAAGAATGTGCACAGTTGGACAAACTGATTATGTACTAAAGTACTACGTGTAGGAAGCGTCCTTCCTACTAATATACATACACTACATGCTTTTATATACGTGCAGAGAGGATGAGGGAGCCACAATAACATGCACGATGGATTTTACACGAAAAGAGATGACCCGGAGCCAAGAAACATTTCAGCGACTCGAAATGGAGAATTGTGTGTGGGAGTTGTTGGACGTGTCACTCTTTTCTGCATGCATTGGGATAGGCATGAATGCATATGCATGTTTCCGCGCGACCAGACCAAAGTAACTGAACCGTCGCATCCATTTCTCAATTGTCATCTGATCGAAGATAATCCAGATAAAATCTGACTGACTTTGCAGTAGGAAGGATAGCATCGTCACTGCTTTGCTTTGCTCATAGATCACGTACTTAATACACCTTTAATAGAGTGTCCAAATCCTATACATTACAAGATATGCATTGTTGTAGTCACCTCCACGTGCTCTGTTGTCACATTAAGACCTTTTCCTCTCTGCGACATCCGCAAATTCCTGTCTCGCAGAGAGACAATATTAATGCATGAAACATATTCATCGTATGCCACAGCAGCCTACCGGATATAATTATGTACACGGTGTATGTAATTTTGACCGGATTAACTAGATTGCTTGTGTCACATGCTCTTATTGCTTATATATACATATATTACCTACGTGTTTTATCCGGGAGTCTCAAGTTGCACGGACGACCTCGATGAACGTGCAACAAAGTGTCAGACAGACACAGATCTAGTGTATAAGTATTTCCTAACGACTGTCACTGGCAACTGCGGTCATTTGTCTCACGGAACTTTTGCAACTTAAGTCTCCAAATGAGAATTCCTCTACAAAGTGTTTCTAAGACACAGATTGACCTGATATGACTTGGATTTTCGTTTTCTCCGAGATTAGTCCCGTCAGATTTCCATTAATTAATTTTGTTGGTGAAACTTGTAGGGAATACGTGCACACTGACTCACTGAGTACATTCATCCGTGGCTCACTCACTCTCTGTCTTTTCATAAGGAAGTCCATCAGGCTGCTCACTAATGCTTAAGCTCTGTATATTATGCTAATCTGGAAACAAATTACAAAAGTTATTCCAATATCCCAGGTAGACTATTAAGTAAAGGGAGCCAGTGTGTATGTATACATATTATGCGCCTACAGAAAAGGGGACAGGACGACTGATGTCATGTCACGCCAATTGCAGTTACAAGTGAAAAGTTAGCAGACGCCACAGCGTGTGATGGCACAAACAACAGAAAATAACAGCAGAGCAACACCAACAGCTCACCACACATGGACAATCACAAAGAGACATAGATATACGTAACTCCTATTTTGTCATTGGGCATCACACAACTTACACTGCTGTTCACTTGTTCTGTGATTCTGTGTGCTTGACTTCACCCTCTCAAATGTAGAAAAGAGCAACAAGGAAGCTCCTTATCGCTTTTAGCTCGCTGGCTCACAACAAAACGAAAGCGAAAACACAGCCAACAGCTTTTAAGAGAGAGACAGAGAGATGCTGCTGGTGAGACGAAATGAATTTACTGCGTTTCTTCCCTTTCCCATGATTTCATTGGATGAATTCGCACAGAGCAGTTCCACACAAGCCCACCATCACCACATTAGGTCCATATTGTAGATCTGCTCTCAAAGTCTTCGCCCTTCGAGAACATTACATTTGCACAGGAATATAAAATGATGTGTATATTGTCTGTCTATTGTTCGTCGGTCTGATTGAGAATAAAGCTGATTGTGAGATCTATGATCATTGCTACCTGATCCCTTCACAATGACAATATCAAATGCCTTTCCTATATGTTTAGAAACGAGCTCGCGAAATTATACGTAAATTATTTTGGCAATGTACACGTAGGCTTCAAGACACAAAAAAGACACACAGATGCTTTAGTATACACATTTAAACTTTCTATATATATGTCCCATGTATATTTAGGTATGTGCAGAGTGTAATAGTTGGACCTGCCATAATGTGTATGTAGATATGCAAAGGAAAGGTTATGTTCGCCCATTAGATTGTAGTGGATGGGTAAGTACGTTCACATAAGGATTGTTGTACATTGGAAATGCAAAGGAGTAGAAGGGACTTAATCCAAATCTCTCACTATTTATAGAAGTATGACATCCCACTCATCATCTGCGTGTCAAGCGTACAAAGCGATTCCCACAGAGAATCGAATCAATGACCTGCATTTATGTTTTCTCAATGGTTTCCTTGAACAGTGTGCATTGTGTACCATAGGTTGACATTATGTGAACGAAACTAGTAAGGAGAGAACACAGTGCACATCGTCGTCAACACAGCTAACACCCATTTCGATCCTCATCTTCATTATCATAATAATACAATACAAATAGATAATATGCAAGTGCGCTTTTGCTCATAGTTAATAAACCATCTAGCTTTTTCTTTCTTCTCAATCTGTCTGTGGTAAATTTCGAAATTAATATCTACATTCATAAATATATTAAGTAAATATCCAGTTTGGAATTTAAATTGCAACAACTTACAATATAGTATAGTAGAACAGGAAAAGTGGGTTTACACGTGAAAATGTCGGTGGGAATGTTAGGAGAGTGAAAGCAGTGGAAATTCTGTACATACATTTATCTTTTGCAGTAGTGATGTGAAGGAGCTTTATATTCAGACAGGAATGGAATGTTAAACTAGTTCTGTCACTCTTAATATCATCTTTCCACCTTAATGATTGATTATTTAAGGGAGCCGCACGATTTCAATATCGATATGCATAATAATAACCTACAACAGAGTATCCGCAGACAGATGTGTATCATGCACATTTTGCTAAACTTGTATTATTACATAGTAGCACATTCCTTTCCCATTCCTGAAGTACGAATGAGATAAGAAATGAAAGAATCGATTCTTCTACTGTTTGCTACTTAATTAACATTAAGTAGTGCCATAGGTTGTAAGCATTGACTTCTGACTTTAAGTTTATGAATATGTAAGTAGTAAAACCTTTGGAAAATATTTGCCGTAATTATTACAACATATTGCATACGCCTATGTAGAATGTAGACAAAAAGTTTGTCTAGTTAAATTGCGTTCCAATTTCTTCTCTTATCTCGTAATATATAGAAAATGCCAAATTGGACAATCTGTCTGTACTGGGCTTTTTGCATAAACAGTTTGTGATTTTGGAATGCTACGGTGGAAATTGTTTTTTTTAATGCACAGCTCCTAAACGGGGCAGAGCACAAACAACAGAACGGTTACCTAATGTATGTATTAATATTTTATCTACTCTTCAACTCTGAACCTTAAGTTAAGAATATGAAAATATATTTTGAACGCATTCAAAAGATTTCTTCACAATTCCATATAAATAATTCATAATAATAATGTGAAGGTTGCGGGTGTGTGATTTTCCTTAAAACAATCTAAAATCCCATTAAAATGCAGATGACGCAAGATGTTTTCCTCTGTTTAAGATAAAACGAATGCTTCTCTCTGATAGATCGTTAATGTATGTAGTTGATGGAAAGATTCATCTGATTTCATGTAAGCGAGTCAGTTTGTTTGATTGACAGTGTGCGGTCTGTGCGATGGTGGTCGTTTACCCGCCATGCCTTTTCAGTCGATTTAATAAAGTGTTCTTTTTATGACTAGTTTATGCATTATTTTTCCGCATAGAAATGATATTTATTGCAAGCACTCAAGCACTTGATTTTTTTTCTTTCTTTCTTGGTGTTACATGTATAACGAATGTAGTGACGCCAAGGGTTCCTCTCTGTTTTTCTGTCTACCTTCACGTCTTCCTACATGACTAATAATAAATGCTCTTCATCGGGATTTTTTGGGATGATAATAATGCAATGCTGAGGGAACACTTGGAGAGATTTCTCTGTAGATGGACCGATTGGGTGGAGCTCGTGTCCAACTGTTTGACAACGTATGAATTATTATCACATTCGCTCCTTCATTGTGGCGAAAAGTCATTGGGAGCTAAGCCAACAAACCATAAGTCAACTCATCGCATCTCCCATAAGCTCGAATACTTATCTCAGTCCTCTCACACAAAAGTCTCAATATTAAAATGTATGCACGATTTTTTCTCTACTTTTCTCTCTGTGAGATGAGGCTTAACTGTAGACTCCTACAACAAATGCACTCTGCACAAACATACTACTAACCAGCAATAGATCGTATTTCATATAATATATTATATAAATATTTAATGTGCATTCAGCTTTTTTCTCTGTTTCGGCACGTAGGAATATTAAACAGTTCTATGCTGCAAACATAGAGCTGTGCATGCAAAATCTGTACATTAATCAAAAATATTCATCTATTCTCGGTTTACATTCGTCAATTTTACACCTGTGATTGTTTTTCTTGGTAATTCATGTCGCGTGCTCCACAATTTGTGACCTGTGCTTTCATTTCAAGAAGTAATAAATAATTTCTGCTAATTAGATATTACGCAAATTCAGTTCAATTTCTGATTTTCTATTTACTGTTCATGCAAAATGTAAGGCAGACTAATTCTAGGTGTAAATAATGGCTTCTACATCGACAGTGGAATAATATCGAATGAATTCAATTATTGAAGGGTGTTAGTGGAAAAGAATAATGATTGAAAAAGCACGACGTGGCGTTTTGACTACTTATGCGCTTTTACATTATGACGCCTGTATAAATATTTCAATTTAACGTACGTATTGATCTCTGTAATACATGTGAACAATAATTCCAATTGTGAACTGATTTGTATATTTATCGCAAATAATTCATTGGATTTTCCTCGTTGTTGTAATTGTACGGCACACAGTTATTGCTCTGTGGTGCGATGTGTAATCGTTCTCTGCGTATTGTCTGCCCACAATATTTACATATACATTAGTTAGGTAATATATATTTCAGGTAGGGAGAGGGGGGAGGGGTGTGAATGTCGTTCCTTACAGTTATACAGTGCCCTTCCTATGTTTTTGGTATGCTTCGAGACATGACACTCCTTCTACTGTTAACTATTCATGCTAGGAACGAAAGATGATAATAAATGTAACGAAATCGATAGTTATTGTGTTTACGTGTATTACCAATGGGCCAATGGTAAATACGAAACAAGACACTTCCTTATTATGTCTCCGAGCGCCAGTTACTTAACTCCGTGAGTGTGTGTGCAATAGCATTTTATCGTTATTAGTATTATTGTTTGTGTGACTTTGACTTAGCCATGAAATTGAATTCGAACTAAGAAAATATTATCATTTCTTCTTACCTTTACATTGTAAGTAAAATCATGAAGGGAATCGTGCCTCTTGTATTTACTATTATCTGACGAATAATGGCTGCTATATGTAAGGATCATGGCACAGACGTTATATATTATGATGCCATTATTATTGGCAAAAGAGAGCTACACAGCAGAGATTAAAAAGGTGGATTTCATGTTGCATGCAGTATTGGGGCTGGATTAGCAGAGATAACTTTATTCCATGATATGCACACCACCATTGCTCTTTTACGGTAAATGCAATGGCAGAGATATCAGACAAGACGGAGACGGATGAATAAATTACACCCAGATTAAGATTTGTGCACTGAAGTCTAAGAACGGATTTCAGACAGATATTAAATGGGGCATAGGAGGACGAGCAGCAGCAATTTAGTTTTTGGCCATGTCATTGTTTTCCCATTATGTTTCACCAGTAAATTTCTAATGTAGACCAAATATGTCATAAACTTCTATTTGAGGATGTTTTGGGTTGCAAATTTCTATCAAGGACACTGAGATAGCCACAGATGTGATGTAGAGCCCTGGCTCGACAACACAATGCACTCTGCCTTATAGCAGGTACTTTATGTTAACCTGCACGCCATCCATTGTTCGCCTATACCGGGGAAGAATCGAGTGCGGCTCTTTTTGCAATTACTGTTTCGTTGTTCTGTTCTCCAACAGATTTCCGCTATTACCTTGATTCCACTTTTTTCAGCCAGACAGCTCATGCACAATTAAGATTTGTGTGTTCATGTAGGCAGACTTTATGCATAATATAACTACATTGCACTTCCCTATGGACAAACTGATTTTCTAAATTCAATGACCATCAAGAAATTAATATAATACAACTGTCCAAAATACCATTGGTTACATTATATTGTTATTCAGTTAAATGGATTTCAGATAGAAGCAATTTTTTATGTGGACTTGCTATAACCGTTCTACCATTCTTATATTGCTTCTCATTAGTTCATGTAAATACTAAATACACGATACACGGACTAACATCATCAATGAAGATCAATTACAAGGCAGTTTATTTTTTTAAAGGTTACCAAGACTTTTCTTTTATTTTTCAACTGACAATAAATATTCGAATGGAATTTTTTCCCCGGTCATTGTACACAATTAAGATGAAATACATATGAATGAATACATTTTGATTTTACTTACCACCACCAATTTCCTTCTTGTCGATATAAAACTTGAATGTTACCTTTACTTGAATTATTAACGATAAATTCTGTGTTTGAAAAAACTTGCTGTTACATCTTCATCGTTGGATTTGCCAATAAATCTGTTAAAGTGCGTTAAATAAATGGAAATATTAACGTATTTAGGTTTATTGTTATGGCTGTCGGGGAGTGACTAAGGTTCGCCACCTCTAAATCATTTTCCAGAGTAACAATAAAGACACTTGAAGTATTATGCAAATAACTGCGTCTGCCTGTTCTTTGTGCAATAACTCGGTGGAGCAATGGTAAATCGTAACCAGAGGATAGCCAGGTGTTAGTTGGTTTGTTCCTTTCAGCAATTGCCGGATGTTGTAAATAAGTGCATATAGTAAACAATCTTTTTACACTTACAATAAAATCTGTTGTGTCTCACTATGAGCAATTGTTATGTTTACGAATTCTGAAGTGTAAAATTGCATACACATCTGCAAACAAAGTAATTACATATTTTGTAGCGAATTCGTGCACTTGGTGCAAAAAATATTCACTGTTATCACCTTCATCGCATTTTTCGAATTTACGTCACTTTCTTTCAATATTAAGGATGGACGTCAGACCCCTTAGCAACCACTCAAAAATGCTTTGGACAACCCTGCTTCCTATGCAAATGTATGCTACGTTTTTACCGTCGATCGAGTGTAATTCCACATGTAGCGGGCAACTAAAATATAATTTCTGTTGACAAAAATAAAATCTGAAAGGTAATAGAGCCACTTTTGCAAATAAATAAGTATTTTGGTGGAAAATTGCATAAAACTGTTTAATATTGGATATGCCCAATTTTCCGCCAAAATACTTATTTATTTGAAAAGTGGCTCTATTACCTTTCAGATTTTATTTTTGTCAACAGAAATTATATTTTAGTTGCCCGCTACATGTGGAATTACACTCGATAGACGGTAAAAACATAGCATACATTTGCATAGGAAGCAGGGTTGTCCAAGCATTTTTTAGTGGTTGGTAAGGGGTCTGACGTTCATCCTTAATATATTACCAAAATGCAATCAATGGCGTAGCTACACAGGCTATAGCCTGGTCCTATTTTTAAAGTTAACATGCATGAATGGGGAAGCAGAAGCTAGGGGGAACACAATTATCGTGTGTAAGATAAGGTGTAGCCTGCTCCAGGCCAGGGTAGGCATTCAATTAGACTTTTTCCATTTGCTTAGCAAAAATTTTTGCCTAAAGTTGCATGACAACCCAATAGCAACCATGTTAAAGTTACGCAAAAATATTTGCTAAGCAAATTC
>JABASC010002810.1:0-16165 GCA_019776185.1 Plutomurus gul
TAAATATTGTAATGCAATTTTGTGGTCTGACACAAATAAAAATGAATTTGAATATTGCAATATGGTAGATATTTTTTATCCTTTAGGATGTGCAACCATGTGTTACCACCAGCACCCAAGAATTTCGAATGATGGCAATTCGTCGTAACCTTAGCATCAATGCTCCATAGCGTTCTTTAGTATTACTGCATAAAAAATGTTGTTTACTACATATTTAGATGGCAATAGAAATAAATTCTGGTGATTCATTAGCACCTTCTTAGGTCTGAGAAATAGTGTGGACATCAACACCTAGTACTTACCTAAATTAATTAGGCTGTGAAAAATTTCATATTGTAGGATTATGACTTGGAAATATATGTGAGGCCGAAGAATTACAAATTGAAGAATTGTGTAAGGGGTGCTAAATTCGTTACACAAAGTAAGTTGAATACACTGCATCTCATTATCAGCTCAATTCATTGAAGGTAATCATGCTTTCCTCGGGGCTTTCATTGTTAATTCCCCGCAGCTAATAAATAGTCATCTAATTTGACGATGTAAGTGCACTTAGCCCCGTCTAGATTGTCGTGAAATGTTGTTTTGATAGTTTGTGTGGAGTAAGTGTATAACATACACTTATGAATAATGTAGGTCATGTTTAGATATGACACTTGTAATGGAGCATCAGTAACCTGCCTCAAATACCCGGAATTCATGCGATAAAAAATTCAATTGCTCAAATTATCCAGAATAATGCATATAATATATTTTTGTACAGAAAATCAAGATGGCCCCAAAAAAGTCAACAGACAATGAGGTATTCTCACCGTTTCAGATTTCTCTCAAAGAAGTCAAGGAAATCATGGAGTTGAGGGGGAACGATGCAACTGAAAGAATAGCAGGCATGGGGGGAGTAGAAAAAATTTGTGAAAAGCTTGCCGTGGACGCACAACAAGGTAAATCATATTTGTAAATCATAGAATGCTAAAATCTATTATTCATCTTACAAACATTGCATTCTCTCGTATTAATTTTAGTCTTAGTCTTAGTCGATGAAGGCATTCAGATCTTAAATAATTAAAATACTAAACATTTGAATTATCATATAATCTTTGGTGGCATATAGTAATGCACAGGAAAAATATTTGTAGGTCTTAATGGAGAGGATGGTTCAGATCTTCTAAACCGAGCTAACGTGTTTGGAAGAAACGAAGTTCCAACAAAACCAATGAAGTCGTTTTTTCGACTTATTTGGGAAGCGTTGCAAGACACAACTCTAATTATTTTAATGCTAGCAGCAATTGTATCTCTAGGAATCTGGTGCTATGAATATTTTGTTGAACACGAAGATCCTTTTGGGTGGATTGATGGTACTGCGATTGTGGGAACTGTTGCTGCGGTAGTTTTAGTGACGGCCTTCAATGACTTTAGCAAAGAGCGTCAGTTCAGGAGTCTGCAAAATCGCGTCGAGGGTGACCATTACTTTGCTGTTCTCAGGAATGCAACCATTATAACGATACCTGTCGCTGATATATTGGTCGGGGATATTTGCCAGGTGGATAATATTAATTTTGTACATTTTATGACTTTTATGAATCAATACTTACAACCCTAATATGTTTATTTTCTTGCGCACCAGGTCAAATATGGAGATTTGCTACCTGCGGACGGTATAGTAATCCAGAGCCACGATTTGAAAATCGATGAATCCTCCTTAACAGGAGAATCGGATCTGGTGAAAAAATCTGAAAGTGGGGATCCAATGTTATTATCTGGTATTTAGATAAAATGCTAAAATATTTCTGCCATATTAAGATAAAATCGTCAAAAGTCCAATTTGTCATAAATATCTGGTGTATCCTTCAAGCAACTCATGTCATGGAGGGAAGCGCTAAAATGCTTGTGACAGCCGTGGGTCCCAATTCTCAATCTGGCATTATAGCAACACTTCTTGCAGGAGAGGGTACAATATTAAACTTGACACGTGCAAGGAAACGTTTACTTTTCAAATATTCAGAATGCAACCAGACTTCGCACACGCAATCCTTGGAGGGGTATAACATCCTCAAAAAATATTTTCAAAACTGTAAGATTCCTTGCAGGAAATGACATGTAAAAATGCAAGAAAATGCTTTTCATGATTTTACGAAGAATTTACGAAAATAAAAAATCTTTAATTTTTTTAGTTCAAAGAATCAATATTAGTAGCTAATTATTTTTTGAGAATGTTATACCACTCCCAGGATTGCGTGTGCAAAATATGCATGGTTGCATTCTGAATTTTTGAAAGTAAGCGTTTCCGTGTCTAACAAGGAACGTTTTATATGTTGTTTTGACATAGGGGGAAAATCATTTATTACAGATGCAGAAGATAGTGAAGGAAGTTCTGTGCTCCAAGTGAAGCTGGCAAATCTTGCACTGCTCATCGGATATATAGGTGGTTTAATTACTCTTACAGTAACAATTAAAATAATTTAATGTGTTAAGGATTATTAATATTGTATGTTTCAGGAATGTTTTTCGCACTCATTACTTTCGCTATTCTCACTACTGAATTCTGCGTGAATAAGTTTGGCTACAAAAAAGAAAAGTTCACTGTTAGACATGTTAAAGTTCTGACGGAATTTTTTATAACTGCAATCACAGTTCTTGTTGTCGCTGTTCCAGAAGGCTTACCATTAGCTGTGACGATTTCTCTTGCCTATTCCGTTAAGGTATTTATGTATGAATTTATTTTTAATTGGGATCGAACTTATTAATTGGCGACTTTATAATTATAATCTACTCCGTAAGAGCGACTTGTTTCTGTGTCTCTTCATTCTCGTCAATCACGTGTCAAGAATTCTTTGATATAATTCCTTCAAACCTTTAATACGTATGTACTCTCGGAGTAGTACAAGAAGAAACTGTCAAGAATGAAGTCAGACGGTTTTGAAAATTCAAAATTAAATCAACTAGATCAACCTGAACATTTGAATGCATACAAACGCATACAAACGCAGTAGTTCTAGTAGAAATTGCGTCTAATACGCTAAAAAAAGTCGATTTTTTAACTATGGTCGTACTTTTAACTTTTTTGCATGACTTTTTAAGTACCCTCAAACACCCACGCCATATTTTATGCTGTTTGAAATGCTTATAAATTTCAACAGTTATTTATTATAAATAATTGTTCTTTCCTTTAGAAAATGATGAAAGATAATAATTTAGTTCGACATTTGGATGCTTGTGAAACGATGGGAAATGCTACGACAATATGCTCTGATAAGACAGGCACTTTAACCACAAATAGGTAATAACTTCATTAATTCTTGATTTAGGTTCCATGTTTATTACTGCAATTAATAAATGCCTTGACAAATTAAAAGCTAGAGAAATATTAGTCAAAGAAACACTTTCTAAATTGTTTTTTGTTGTATTTCGAGATTGTGTTCTTATGAATATGAACACTTTCATAAATTACGTATTAACAATATTATATTTGACAGGATGACAGTTGTAAAGAGTTACATATGCGGGGTGTTATACGATGAAATCCCACATTTTGGAGATCTTCCGAAAGATGTTGTAGAAACTCTCATAGAAGGCATGGTTGTTAATAGCGCGTACACATCTCTGGTTTTGGTGAGTTGTACTTTGTACGTAGTCTTTCTAATTTGAAGGAAAGTTACTCGCATTACAATGTTCCCTTACGCTTTAGTAATGCAAATGAGTACGTTCTTTTTCATAATTTTATATTGTTAAAGGAATCTTCAACTCCTGGTGCTTTGCCCACTCAAATTGGAAACAAAACCGAGTGTGCCCTTCTGGGATTCGTCAGAAGTATGGGGAGAGAGTTTATGGCTATCAGAGACGAAATCCCTGAAAGTATCTTTACACATGTATACACCTTTAATTCCACGCGTAAATCCATGAGTACAGTTATCCCACATACACAAGGAGTATTCCGGTTGTTTACCAAAGGCGCATCGGAAATTATTCTTAACAAGTAAGCTTTTCAAGTGTTTATTCTTACATTAATTACATAGTTGCCTTTTATTTTACTATTTCTCCTAAGTGTGCATAAAAAATTTAATCGTTAATCAAGATGTGCCTTTATCTATGGAAAAAATGGGAAACTGGAAAAAGTCACTCCTGATGTTGTGAAGGAACTTATTAGTACAGTAATAGAGCCGCTTGCATGTGATGGGCTTCGCACAATATGCTTAGCTTATAAAGACTTTGTTCCTGGATCAGCACAGCAAAATGAGGTGAAAAAAAATATATAGAACAGATGCAAGAATTGAAAATAGTGCTACATAATTTTATAGTCAATTAATAATGAAAACATTTTTAAATAGGTTTATTATAGCGGTGTACCAAATTGGAATGACGAGGCTGCGATAGTAAGTAACTTGACCTGCTTAGGAATCGTTGGAATAGAAGATCCTGTTCGTCCGGAGGTAAAGAATAATTTATGAGACTGTAGAAAAAGGTGTCTCTTTCAGGATAATACATACTATGTTTAATGTATTACAATGTAATGATGACACACATGTGATTATAGGTTCCAGGTGCTATCCAATCGTGCCGAAACGCTGGAATTGTTGTTAGAATGGTCACCGGTGACAATATTAATACGGCTCGCTCGATTGCGCATAAATGTGGCATATTAGAAGATGGCGATGATTCTCTGATTTTGACGGGACCTGAATTTAATGAACGAATACGAGATGATACTGGAGAGGTACGACAATATTTATTGGACGAGGTTTGGCCTAAGCTGAGAGTGCTCGCCCGTTCTTCCCCTACAGACAAATATATTCTCGTCAAAGGCATAAAAGAATCAACGGTAAAAACAGTGTCTTGTGTTTGCATTTTTAACTTTTACAAATTTAAAAAAATGTTGATTGATACATTTGTGCGGCCTTGTCCGGTTGTGTTCCTTTTCCAATCAGATTAGTGATAGTCGGGAAGTCGTAGCAGCCACTGGAGATGGAACAAATGATGGCCCGGCTCTGAAGATTTCAGATGTTGGCTTTGCAATGGTGAAGTCTTTCCGAATTTTGTATTACATTTCCATTTCAAAAGTGTGTCTGGGATCGTTCGTGTAGAATAATTGTTTATAATTGAAATTATGACTTTTTTATGTTTATTAGGGAATAACAGGCACAGATGTAGCTAAGGAGGCTTCTGATATTATTCTGACGGATGACAATTTTGTTAGCATTGTGAAAGCGGTTATGTGGGGAAGAAACGTTTACGATAACATTTCAAAGTTTTTACAGTTTCAACTAACTGTCAATGTTGTTGCTGTCTTTGTGGCTTTCTTTGGAGCGTGCTTCATCCAAACGAGTCCTCTAAAAGTAACATACGCGATTATATCGTCAAAGTTGTAAAAACGATTAATTACTATAAAGATTATCGATGCACATTTTATTTAGGCTGTTCAAATGCTGTGGGTTAATATTATTATGGACACTCTTGCCTCTCTGGCTCTTGGTAATTTCTAAGATATGATATTATAAGATTATGAAATTGTATTATCAAAAACTATTTGTATATTTTGTTGAAAGGATATCTTAACTCGATTTATTCTCAACTGAATCATTTTCAGCGACCGAAACGCCCACCCCTCAGCTACTGCTGAGGAAGCCTTATGGACGCACGAAGCCTTTGTTGTCAATGAACATACTAAAAAACATAATTGGGCATGCTTTTTACCAGCTGACAGTCATAACGGTTATACTTTCACGTAAGTGGTTTACCTTAAAAAACAATAACATTTCAAGATTTATTGTTTTGGGGTGAACAGAATCGCCAATTGTCCCAAAACGTATATAGAAAAATACTTTTCAAAAATGTGAGTATGAATTGTACCATAATGTTTCAGTCCCTAACATTCTACCCGGTAATGTCCCGGATGCAAAACGGCCGTCAGTCAGGGAAGCCGATAATGGCGCACCAACTGTACATTTTACAGTAATTTTCAACTCGTTTGTCATGATGACACTTTTCAACGAAATCAATTCGCGAAAAATTAATAATGAGCACAATATATTCAGTGGAATCTTTACTAATCCCATCTTCTGCTTTATTTGGCTCACCACGATGGGTGTTCAGGTAAGATCAAGAATAAGGATACATTTTTTTCATCTATTCTATAGTATCGTTTTGTTCCAACAGAGCAATCATTATATCAGGTTTTTAATATTAAGATTTTTAGAAATTAAATAAGTAACTGTGACTGTAATATGTTTACCTATGTAATTTGTAGATAATGCTCATTACTTTTGGAGGTCGAGCTTTTGGATGTGCGACACTCACCTGGGAGCATTGGGTCATTTGTGTAGGATGTGGAATCGGCTCTCTCGTATGGGGACAAATTGTAACAACGATTCCAACAAAATGCCTGCCAGAAACGTAAGTTATTTTTGTGTGCTTTACAGCTTTGCACACCGAGCTAAGTTACAAAACGTGTAAATTCTGAACCTATAGGCTTTGTCAATGTCGCAAACGCAAACCCGCGAGAAAACTCACAGAAGCGGGTCTACGGGCTGGCATGGACGATAAACAAACAGAATGGAAAGCTGGACCTACGCTCATTCAAGTACGTTTTTGCATATTTAGTGGGTGTTGCTTCACCATAAAAATTCTAATATGTACCTATTCAGAATAAGGTAAAGTTACAAACCACATTGTTTTACATTACCATTTAGGATGAAAGCACCCAGGAAGCGCCAAAACAAGACTTGCCGCAGAATGATGTAACTATTAAATCCAAGCCCCCGACGCCGCCGAAGAATGATGAGAAACCCTCGACACCGCCAAAGAATGATGAAACACCTATTAAACCTATTAAACCTGCTAAACCACCGAAGGCCCCGAAGAATGCCTGAGAACTGTCACTGCTATGTTAATGCTTGTCAAGTGTCTACTTATGTAGCTGATTCTCCTGCAGCCACTCGTGTCTAATCTACCAAACCTATGAGAGGTTCAGGATTTTAAGAAAGGATATTTTTGCAATATCGTACTTTTGTACGTTTGACTACCGAATCATTTAAAGTGACTTTTTACATCGATAATCAAAGTTCTTGCAATTTCTTTTCAAGTCTGACTCGTATTATTGTTACAATTACACACGACAGAATATACAATGCAGTCTGGAATTGAAATCATGTGAAAGTACATGTATTAGGTTTCAGACACTATGTAAACTTGCTACAACATAATGTACATGTCTACCAAACGTGGATAATAATTTCGACCTAAAAGTAATACCTAATTCATTCATTCTATTTGAAAGGAAAATTTGTTTTTGATGTCTTAATTTCTTTATTCCATCTTTTAAATGCGAAGCGCCAAGCACTTTGTTGTAAGAGTATGTAAAGACATACATTAATATAATGTTCACTTACATAAATAGCATCATTAAAGTGACTGCAGTCACATGTAATTCCATTTCTTAGATAAATAGTATGCTTTTAAGCAAATAACAATAATAGTTAATTATGTAATAAACTTGTATTATTACTTCTAGAACAGTAATATATGTAGATAATGCCTACCTAGAGTTGTTACGGTCACAGGTCTCCAAAGTGCAGTTAAAGTTGTACCTATAAATTGTATATATAAATTACGCCCCATGTTACAAAATGCAATACTTTTCGCTCTTCAATCACTCACATCGGAATCCTGTCAAGATAGTACAACCCGCTTGAGTCTTTTAATAGTGTTCGAGTTCAATTTGCACAAATCAAAGTCAAAAGTAGTGCCACTGTCCACCGACCACACATCAGAGCCACAAGACTCAACAATGTCAACTATTTCTTGTAGTTTAGAAGGGAATTCTGTCGCGGCAATTCGTTTATGTAGTTCCTGCAGCAGAGCCATTTCTTCTGCACCACTTTCGCTCAAGTCGTCCTCATTCTTTTCCTCACTGTCAGACTCAGAGGTGGAAAAGTCTGAAGCGGACTGAAACGAAGATGAATTAGAAGACTCCTCGACGTCAGATACCTCTTCAGGGTCAGGCATTTCCACATTAATTATACTATTCACTGCGTCGTCTTCAGAATCCTTTTTTCGCTCACGTTCTCGTTCTGCCTTTTCTCTTTCGTCCTCGCTAACGACCACTTTCAGATTCTTACTTTTGCGAGTGGGGGAAACAGAGGATAAGGAATTTTCTAATTTTATGTGGTGGTGTTCGTGATGGTGTCGTTCCCTGTGATGGCTTTTTTTCGATTTTGCTTTGACATGTGCTACTGGTGGAGAGATTGACGAAGAAATGTGCTCACTACTCAAAACTTTACTCTTAGAATGCTTGTCTTGAGAAGATGAATGTCTTTTGCTTTTTGATTTCTTTTCTTTATAATCTCCATTGTTACTGCTGGAAACAGGTATTGATTTGTCGTAGGCTGGCTTTTTGTACGGAGGCTCCGATGATGAATTTCCGGAAGATTTCTTTTTCTTTGAAGACGAGTAACTCCCACTGGCATTCGTAGAGGAGGAGGAGGACGCTGAGCTGGGAGTGGGTGATGGGGTGGAAATAATGGCGGGACTTCTGCTCTTGCTCTTTTTCGAGTGCTTTTTGGAGGACCCTGAAGACGAGTGGTGAGAAATTGGAGACTTTTTCTGAGAAGGCTGAGGTGTATCTGGTAGACTATCAAAATCGTCGTCTGAATTCATGGCGCTTTGAGAACTGTTTGAAGAAGTACTGGAGGAGGAGGAGCTTGAGGATGAAATCGGACTCAAGAATTTCTCCGGTTTGAACGAATCTCGGTGGTCCTTTTCTCTGCTTCTCCCTCGGTCTCGTTCGCGATCCCTGTCGCGCTTTCCACGATCTCTATCATGCTTCCCACGATCCCGATCGTGCTTTGAAGAGGAAGATTTGTGTTTGTGGGAGGTGGTATCTCGCTCCACTCTCTCAGGTTTTGCTAGCACCATGTCTTCAATATCGATCCTCCCCCCGGAACCACTGCTGCTGCTACTTCCACTGCCATTTCCCTTGGATTTCGATTTCTCCGACTTGGATTTAGATGAAGAAGGGGTGGGGGCATCTTGGTAATGTATATCTGACTTTTTCGCTTTTTTTGGAACGGAAGTGTTATTGGGAGGCAACATGGTTTTGGAAGATATTTTTTCAGATTTTCTGTCCGAATTATTTTTACTGGAAGAGGATTTAGAACCGGAAGATTTGGAAGAGGACTGGCTGCTTCCATTATTTTCGCCGGTGTGTGGAGACTTTGAAGAAGAATGCTTTGAGGACTTTTCACTTTTCCCATTATTGCTAGTCTTTTCTGATTTGTCTGGCTTCTCTTTAACGGAAGACTTTTCTTTACCATTTTTCGCTGGAGCCGTTGTAATTGGTGCATAGTTGAAGGACTGCGCACTTGCTGAATTATTCGATGATCGCTTAATCGGTGTTCCAAAAAGGGTTTCAAACGAATTTTTCGGTGACGCTTTAGCAGCAGTGGATGATGTACTTGAACTGGAAGGTTTTGATTTCCCTCCACCACCTGAATGTGTTGATCCTCCACCACTACCATTTCCTCCACTTGAAGAAGAAGTACTCCCATGTACACTGGGGATTGCAACTTTATCATAATTGTGGTTGGATTTGTCCAACAGAGTTCCCCCACCTTTCAGTAGTTTCTTGGCGAATTCCTCACTGGGAAAATTAAAAATTAGTTTTTCTTTTCGACTGGGAGCTATTGGAGGTCCGGCTATTTGTAAATACAGGTCATAGCTAAAGTCCGCTTTTCGTGGTTCTTCTTTGTTGCGAAAGATTACCTGTTGAAAACATTTATAGTTAATATTTATAATTCACGGTCTTGCCCAATACTTTCAATCATACGAACGAATTCGAATCTATTACCTACCTCGATGTTGACAATGAAGCAGGCATAACCAGTTTCCTTGATTGAAAAAGGGAGGTTCTTTGACAACTGAAAAAATAATTTTTATTTTACAATTTTTTATATTACATGTATTCACTAATATTCATTTTACGTAAAACTTTACCTCTTCTTGGTTTCTGAAAGGATTCATGTAGATTAAAAATTACACGATCGACGAATGCGTGAATGTTCCCGTTGTCACCTTTAACATAAATTTCCCAATCGTGTGTGTAACCTTCGACTGTCTTGCTTTCTCTAATTGCTGCTCGATGCCCAAGAATCAGTTCCACTAACACTTTTTCGTATTTCTGCGATCATTAAAGAAATGTTTGCTCACAATCAGCATAAAGTCCACTTATAATCATTTTTAGAGATGTGCATGCAATCAGTACAGTTTTATAAAAGCAAATGAATGAAGCAGTTAAATTTTCATGTTGATATACAATAAAAAAGTAAACAAACCATTATTGGCAGCCCTATGAATCGCAAAATGTATGGATACTTATCCTCCAAATTCAGACGGAGTGTAAATAAATTATAACCTGACACACACACAAAATACTCACAAATAAATGCACTTAAGAGTAAGAAACAACAATTCCATCAGGTACCTAGAAAAATCGACATCCAATGAGATAGGATGTACGTAGTTGCACAAACATACACACGCGAAGGGAAAAAAAACTGCTAATTTATCAATTTCTCCTTGTGCAGAAAGAATGTGCAAGTTTTTAAGTTATGTAGGTTGTACAGGCAGGCAAAAGAGAGTAACACTTAGGTACTACCATGTACCAATCCCAAATGCCAATATCACTCGTCTTTTATGCAGCCATCAGCTTGACAGTCAAACTTAAAGTAGCACAATCACAGCAAGAACACACAACAATAATAAAAGGCACACATAGCAAGCACTTTGCAGTTTGGGCCATCACGTAGAATGAGTCAAATGCTGAATTATAAATAACAGTGAGGAACACAAAACAAAAACAAAACCATTGAGAGTAGGTGAGCATTTTCACATCACTTTTAACCCGTTCACCAGGCAAATTCGAAAGTACAAAGTCTAAACTTTAAACTATATTTGATTTTTCTAAATGCGAACGTATAAATGCACAACGCATTTTATTTTTAGTACAGTAGTCACCCAATTTCTATAAATTCCTTTAAGTAAAAAGGCATGCTGTGTGCGATACCACTTTTCCGAAAATAAATTACTGCGAATATGTTGCAGTTTCTTTTAAAACTGTTTATTTCGTACGTAATTGTTTTTATGTTTATGGCTACACAACATAGTACAAAGTCAAAAGTGCAACAAAAATTTCATTACGCCTTTTTCAAAATGTTTTGGGAAGACTTGGATCTTAACGCAGATAAGATATTCTGCTTGCACACAATAATTTTGATGTCACTCTCTCTATATGGTAGACTACTTGTGTTTATGTGTTTGCTAAAAAGAGGGTGAATTTAGACTGAGCCACTACTACCTACACTGTATTGCATATTGTGCGATGATGGTGTTGTTGTGCCTCGGATGGGATGTGATGATATGAACTGAAAGTTTCTGAAGGCCGCACCTGCACTCATTGTGCTAAGCCAACTACCAACCCATTTTCTCATTACAGCCGCAAACAATTACGCTACTGACTGACAGACAGCCTTTCATTGTATTTGATTCACAAACCAATGTTGTGATATTAGACACTTTACGACCCATTTGATGTGCTAGTATGCATATTGTGCAAGCTTGCACAGCGATTATTAAATGTGACTTAGCGGTACTGGTAATAAAAGGCGAACTGTTTCATTGCTATGAATTGAATGAAGAGAAATCTAATGCGATTGGGCGGTTGGGTGTATTTACTGCACGATGAATGGGAGTTCTACAAATATTTGCAATCTATGTGTGTATTTGTTTATACTCCCCAAATTGCATTGTCATTAAACCTTATTAAACTCTATTGAATTTTAATTAATGTTCTGAAATAGTTAGAATGAAGATGTATGAAATATTATTTGTGGTAGAGTTAAAACCACAGAACTTTTGTACCTTTTTAGTTTGGTTATCAGTTTTGCAGATATACACACATATGTACTTATGCACGGTTGCAATTTAATTTTTAATGGTATAGTTCTGTTGTACACAACGTGTGTTGTATAGTCACCTGCCATGAAAGAGAACTCCAAGAACAAAGTCAAGGTCACTTAATTACGAATGATAGAGATTGCAAGGTTCACAGGGAAGTAGGATTTCACAATGGACTTTAAAGTTTTAACTGAGATTATGACGAATTAAATTGGGTTTATCTTGGATAGCTATATACCTGTACCTGCTTCGGTGTAAGCCACAGTTTTTATGCTCCTGTAGTTAAGATAAATAAGTTGGGGTAAGTAAAAACAATTGATAGCAAGATTGCATTGAACATTACGTGTGTGCATTGACTACTTTAATCTTGTATGATTATTCAGATGTTGTGTTGCCCCACCTTAGAGGAACTCATTGAATGTCATCACAAAGTCATACAATCGTCATACATTAACGTATTTCTGAATTCAATGTTAATGTCAGCTTTAATGGCAACTATCGATTTAAATAAGTTAATTTTCCTTTTGCATCCTAACTCGGTAGCCACTGTAATCACATTACAATAATATTACAATACTAAACTGTTTACATGCAAAGACTTCATTTTTCAGCTCAAGGAGAAGTTAAGGTGAGATCTCAGCAATATTACAATTTCGTGAATTGAATGTGTACAATGATTTGTGTACAAATAAATATTATGTATGCGTGTTTACAAAACCACTATGAAATGCAGTGGGTTGAAAATACTTGGTAATTGATATGGAGAGTGTGGTTGCAGACTGATTGTGAGTGAGTAAAACGGGTAACCGCTAACCACGATGTTAAGCTCATCGTTAAATATTTAAATCAAATTAAGCTTAAAGTAGAGAGGGTTCTCTCGCTGATTTCGTTTTGTCATATTCCATGTGAGAGCATATAAAAACGTAAAAATTGAGTAAATCCTAATTTAGTGCATAGAAGTAGTGTAATGTAATGTGTATAGTATGTCCTTATAGTAAGTAAATAATCGAATTGATTATATTACGATAATCGATGACACCGATTAAGGAGATTGCATTTGAACCACATAGTTCTAGTTATTTGAGTATACGAGTTACAATCAAATTTGATTATTTATAAAATAGAAGTATGAAATGATTGTATTTAATGAGGAATTACAGTGAATTTGAGTTAATAAAGCCTCTACAATATCAATTGAATGTTTCATGTGTATACATTGCGAAGTACGTGCTTTTA
The DNA here is from genome assembly GCA_019776185.1 of Plutomurus gul. Classification (NCBI taxonomy): domain Eukaryota; kingdom Metazoa; phylum Arthropoda; class Collembola; order Entomobryomorpha; family Tomoceridae; genus Plutomurus; species Plutomurus gul. The sequence continues at coordinate 13,177 of JABASC010002810.1, forward strand.
CTATTCCATATAGATTACTAGACATGTAAATGTGATGTGATGTGAGCCAATACATGCTAGAAGTATGACATTGAGCGAGCAGTGGCATGAACAAATCGAGCCATGTGGCGCAGAAAGCAAAAAGCCGGATTGTAAAATGTGAGAATCGCACACAACATAGTTTCAGTTTTCTTCTTTCGTTTGTTCCGGTTTACTTACAGGTAAAATTTTTATTACTTTCACTACCAATTATTATGGTCATATCCTTACAGATTATTCCGTGACTTCTACTTCAATCTGAAAACACTATTTTCCATTGCTACTCAGTTTATTATATGAATTTAAAGCTAATTACATAAGAAAACGAAGAGGAATTATTATAGATGATTTATGTTGAAGTCCATATTGTAATTTTTGTTTCTCAAATTCTACTCCTATTTAAAAAGATTGCTTTTTTAATGTTATGAAATCTTTTGTTGTTGCAGCATCCTGCTCTTAACTTTGCAAATTTGGGGCCTTCAAGATTACAGCAGTTGAAAGTGTAAACATCAACAAACAAATTGCCCGTACAGGTTCAAACCACTTATTCGATTCTTCTCGATTAATAAAGGAACACATTTCTGCTATTCCTTTCAAATTGTGAAAATGTCGACATCTAAAAAGGTAAGAAATATTTATTGCTTAATTGGTATTATTTATACAGTTTACAGGACAGTAACAGTTCTTTTCAAATACAAATACTTAAACATTCTGCACTGCACTCACAATAAGAGGTGATACACTGAGAACTCGTTTGTTTTATCCAAACATAAACTTATCTTGATCTATAAAATATCTGTGGAAACGAAAATGGAAAAATCATAAAAATGTTCCTGCGGTGTGTATATGATACATATAGGACTTTTAGGTAGCAACAAGATACATGAAACGAGAGAACACGAAATGCAATTAATAACTGCACGAGGAATTCTATTGAAAACGTATGTTTTGCTTTTATTGAAATGTCATTGATTTCACGAAGAAAGAAAGTACAGCACATGCAATACAGAGATTGTACTTGCAACACATCTGTAATTTGTTTATATCGGAAATTGATTCTCATTAAAGTTTTTCTTTTCCATCTCTCTTTGACAAAGGGTAGGGTAGGCCAACATAAGGCCATTCAATCATATATACGATACAAATAGTACGAAAATCTAAATCACCAGAAATATTTAGCAATGTACAGTCAATGGAGTCTTGTCTTGCATCGAGTCCTAAATAATATAGCCATTTTCTGTCAAGAAGATTCAATCCAAGCACAGCAGTATTTATATCAGTACAATGACCAACAGCAAACAACAAGTTGTTTTCAAAACAAAGGGTAAATACAGTAACAAGAAATCCAGACCTCTCCTAACCTCCTGTCACCTCCATCAGAAATAAATATTGCATTTACAATACAACTCTTTACGTTTTAACGAACCGTCTTACTTATGTTAAATACAAGTGTCAATTCACATTTTATGAAAGTATTAAACATGTATTTACCACAAAAGAAGAGTCGCCTACATTTTTACATTTTGACAAGGAAGCAAATAAAAATATCAAAAAAATAAGTATCATTCAACAGAGCAGAATAATTGTCTTAGGTAGCAAAAATTGCACTATTTAGACATGAACTCACATGCGAAAATGAACTTTTTTTTAGTAATGCTGAACAACTAAGGTGAATTCAATGTGTGTGGTGGGTAATATATAAATAAGTACATGGAAGTAAACAAACTACTACATTGTACGGTTTGTGTGGAATACAGTGTTTATAAGTTAGTGGTTATTATGAGGTGTACCATACACAGTACAACATATTATACAGTAAACGTTGTCAACAAGAATTATTGCATTTAATTATAAAATCACTTCTTTTTCTCACTTCATATTATTCAACCTGCTACTACGTACAACGTACAAAATATTATCATTTATGAAAGCAAGATGAGATGGAAATCTTTTTTTATATTATTATAGCACAGCTCAATTCAAACTCATTATACTTTTACGAGCACATTTGTAATAATAATTAAATGTTTTGAATTGTCTCAAACTCATCTCATTGGCAAATGTACAAAAACGACATTCTGTCCTTCTGGTGACACAAGCACTGCTGCACACTCAATAGATAAATACAAGAAATTATTCTCCACTTAGTTAATAATACATGGAAAAGTCTCTCCTTTCAAATAACTGTACATCAGAGACCGTTTTACGTTCTATGTAGTACTTATTAGTTTACAGGAAGTAAGAAATGCATACATACACAAAACAATATTAATTGTGTACATATAAGATATCTATAAATTATAAGTCACCGAATATCAAACACATAATTTCTGTCATCTCATCAGTTCCACACTTAATCATAAATAAAGCTACCATTGTTTCTTCCTATAAGCTACTAAAGGCTTTTCTATTACCCATTATTACACATTTATTTTATACCTACATGGTCATCATGATCTGATTGTATTTTTGTACGAATACATTATACATACAAGAGAACACTGCCATCAGTTACTGCGCAGTTTTTTTAGTAATTCGCAACGAAACTCTGATTACAAATAGTATGGTGCACTATCAATGAGAGAATAATATTACGTAACGTGTACAATTTTACCAGTAGGTGCACACAGATAGAAATTAGTGTAGTAGTATGTAGGTCAGCTACGACAACACACTCGGTCCACATTTCAAGAAAAAGAAATAGTTAACAATGCAATAATTACAGTTTGAATATGATAATCTTCAGTGTATGTATTATTATTGGCAAGTGCTTACTATACTTAATAGTATTCACTTTCACCATTAAATAGTTAGGAAGAAAATAACAACGTTACTAAAGGCTACTTATATAATATTATAATTGTAATATGTGTGAGAATGAGTGAGAGTGTTTGAATAAGTTATTACATTATATAAATAACACAAAACATACTTAATGGCTACTGATATTGTAATCGTTTGTTAATCCTCT
>JABASC010002811.1:0-16161 GCA_019776185.1 Plutomurus gul
CGAGTCGGCTAAGTCTATTGTCAATCGATATAATTCGTATGCCTAAATATACCCTATGTTTTAATACATGTGCCAAAAACCAAAAACCCAATAACCCAAAACCCATGACAAACCCGTGGGTCGGGGTTTTTGGTTGAAAAACCCTGGGTTTTCCCTTCCCTGACTTGAAGTAGGAGTAACGCTATGAATTGTATTTCTATATACTGCGGCGTCAGTTCATAGAATGTATGATGGTAGTGTAGGAGAAAGTGTGTCAATTCCAGAGAGTGCGTGTAGAAATTGCCTCGGAGCCGAAAAGGGAGAAAAATTCGATGGATTGTCAACTAGCTTGGTATAGAATATCGTAAGAGGTCTTTAGAACTACTCCAGATAAAAGCACATTTGTATGACAGGCGCTGAAATGGAATTTGAAATTAGAGGCGAGCATTATCACATTGTGCAATCATAAATTACCTACATGCTTTGCATAACCTTCTCATGTACTGTATCCTCCATACACACAGTAGCACACCATGGTGGTATTACACAGTTCCGCTATGTTATAATTTTCTTCCTCTTGCAAACAATAAAAGTAGGCACTCTGTGCATAATAGTATGAGAGAGCAGAATAAAAGTCTAGTAGTTTGTGCCCATCTCCCTACACGTACTCCACTAGTAGTTACGATCTCCATTCTCTCCCTCTCTGCAAAAAGAATTTTACTTAAAAAAGTGAGAACACGTAGCACAGAACAATGTCATCGAGCAGAACTTTAGTGCGTTATTCCACACTTACGAGCATTTCACCATGTTGTGTGGTGATATGGAAAAAGCTAAAGAGACAGAGACAGGTCCGAAAGTCAAAGGCACATTCTCTTGTGGAAATTGGGTCAACTCAGCCTCAAAATCAACTGAAAGCTGATACAGATAAAGAAAGCATGGGAGAGAGTATTGAAGGTTTACTTTACTTTACAGTTTGGTTTAGATACATAGAGGAAAGGCTGGTCTAGCATTACTACTACAGTTTCTCATTGCTTAACACTTAACACATCCACTTGTATTACATTACAGTGGCAGAGAGAGAGAAAGAGTACTTGTGCAAAACCGTATCGACCAGACCAGAGCATCCCAATGCAAAAGAAAGCAGGAACGAAGACGAGGGTCTGTCGGTGCGGTTGTGTGTGCAGTGTGCACTAATATAGTAAAATACCGTGTATACTATGTACTGTACATACTAATATAACGGTGAGAGACAGAGCAGAGCCAGTGAGTCATATAATGTAAAACTATAGGGAGGCTTTGCACATACAACACACACTACTAACTCAAGCCCACAATAAGATAGATCTATTTCCGCAATGAGTACAGTATATCCGAAAAGGGCCGACCGAAATTCGGTGGGGTTCTTCGCTGCGAGTCGGATGTGAGCGTAGTTTCTAGCAAAGATACTCCTCCAGGCCTTTGAAAGCTGGGAGAGAGAGAGAGTGAAAGCGAGAGAGAGAGTCGAGCAGAGCTACTGCTGCGCTTTCCCTTTCCAATCCTTTTTCTAGAGCGAGGAAAGAAGTGTGAGTGACAGAACAGAACTCTCTCTGTGTGCTGCTGCTTTCTTCCACCAGCACACTTCACATGCTTGTTGTGCACCCAACGCATCACATCGCATCCCTCTCTCTATAGATTACGTAACGTGAAAGTCCTCCGTCGTACTTCATTCACTGATATTTCACATTCGCTCCCACACACTACAGCACACTTCCCGTCGAACTTTCTCCCACGAACTCCCGGGCTTTCATGCTACACTTCTTGTTCGTCTTCTAAATACTCCTCGTTTCGTAGTACTTTGTTGGTGTAAGCCGAGACTCGGCATTTCCATTCGACCTGCCCAGCGAGTAAAGCCGAGTTTTCCATTCAGATTTTATCTGTCTATTCTCATTGTGTGTGTGTGTATGTGTGCACTATTTTGTGTGCTACTCTTCGTGTGTGTTTGTAATAGTAACAGTAGTATGGATAAGTGTCCGTTTGTGAAGTGCACGACATTGAATATCCGTTGAGAACGTATTTGTCTTGAGTAAGTTTTATTGGCACAGCTACTAAAGGTTATGGAGCAAGAGCCATCCAGCACTCAGCCCATAGAGACTAAGCAAAAAACAGGTAAGAGCAGTGGTAAGAGTAAGCAGGACAAGGAGAACAGTAGTAGTGGCGGTGTGAGCTCGATTGTGACAAGTGCCAGTTGTGGTTCGATTTCTTTGGCAGTCTCCTCCAGCAGCAGTGGCAATTCAGGAAACAGTAGCAGTGGTCGAGTCGTTGGCGGAGGAGACAAGTTGAGTAATAGCGGAGGAGATGTGGTTGGTAAAATTGAGAATTCAAATAATAATGGGAACAAGCGTCGGAAAAATCTGCTATTGGCCCAGATAATTAAAGAGGACAACAAGGACAAGCCCACGGTAGTGTCTAGTGTTAGAGACTTGAGTGGAATCGGTGAGGGTGAAGGGTTTCATCATTCCTCGTCCCGACTCTCGTCCACAGCCTCCCCCACGTCATTGTCGTCCTCGCTGGGGAATTTGGGTGTGGGTGTTGTGGGAATTTCCCCGTCGGCTTTAATAACTCAGAATCCCAAGCATCATTCCAAGAAACACAAAGACAAGGACAACGACCAAGGTGTTGGTAGTAGTAATCGTAGTGCTTCACAGTCGCAACTGCTAGATAATCCACCGACGACTATCTGCACCGACAAAGAGAAATTATTGAATGCACCGAAAGTTGAGAGCGTGACTAGTTTACAATCAGCTAGAGACAAATCCAATGACGAAGATGACAATATTATCATTTTAGATGATGAGGACTTGATAGCAGAACTTACGCAGTCACAAAAAAGACAGAATAGACAGTCGAGTTTTAATTCGAGTGTGGACGACGGTTTTCTAGTTAACACCGGGGAGGATAGCCCCGTGAAGTATAGGGAGATAGCAACTTGGACTCAAGAGGACGATATGCCCAGCCCCTTAAGTGAGTTAAGCCCTTCTGACAGTCCACTCAAAGTCTATCACAGTCAAACACATCTGAATAACAGTGCGACCAGTAGACAATTCCAATATTCACAACAGATCTCAGTTTGATCAATTACAATTACAACACCAACAGCATCTTCACCACCAGCAGCAACAGCATTCCGGGTATCCACACCACCACGGTCATCATATTCACAGTAATCACGGTCACCACCATCACAGGTCTGAAAGGTCATCAGGTCATCGACCCATACTTAGTCATGAATTCCACCATCACCCCCTGCCACCCGTACCCGTCCCCGTCCACCATTACCCACAGAGTCAAAGTCAACAATTAGCCGAGTGTTTCACAGTTTCTTCACAATTATTGACACGAGAGGCTCGACTGTACGAGAACGTGCCAACCACACAAAGTGGTTTGGAGACTCTGGAAATTCTTTTNCGAGTGTTTCACAGTTTCTTCACAATTATTGACACGAGAGGCTCGACTGTACGAGAACGTGCCAACCACACAAAGTGGTTTGGAGACTCTGGAAATTCTTTTGGGTGAGAGTCGCAGTTCCAATAATTTAAATTTTTCAACTCAACAAAATAATAATACAGCCAGCACCTCCAACAATTCAAATTCAAATAATTCTGCCGGGGGTAAATCTAACAATAGTGGTGTGGGCACATCGGAACTTTTATCAGTGACGGATTTATTGGGAGCAAGTGGTTGTTTAGTTGTGGGTGGGCCACCGTCTAGAACCTCTTGGGCAGACAGCGGCAGGGAGAGTCTCAGTTTTGACGGTGAAAATAACAATTCGAATTCGAACGGGAGTTCACGAAATTTACTGTTGATTCCACCACCGCCGCCTCCACCAATTAATTACATTTCCGGTGGACATCACTCGAATCATTCAGCTTTTGTTAGCAGTGCTAATAATCCGGGAGGGAATAGTATTATGATGCAGAGTCCGTCGCACCGTGCTACTCAAGGTCACTCCCAAGCGCAACAGTCTCACTCGAAGCGATCCCGTAGAGAGCGACTCGTTCGACAGAAACATGCAATCGAGGAGACTTTCCATCCCATTTCCAGTAACGGGGACAAAAACGGGACAAATCCTGGTGGGAACGGTGGACACCATAATAATGGACCGGGCTATCTGGCCGTACCGTCACCTCGTCGAGGGATTCTCAATGGGAGTGTGATCGCGTCTAACTTTGCTGCGGCCGCTGCGTCTCCCATAAGTCTTCAGAGACATCCGCCTGCCCAGCAGATTATGCTGCAGGAAAATAAGAAAAATCGACCATTGATTGCATGCGAGTCTCCGTACGGCTGTATGACGGGAGGAAATGGGAACGGCACGGCAGACTGGAATTATGGAGGTGGAAACGGTAATGGAAATGGTAAATCTCATCTGAGCGCCAATATCTTGCGATGTAAAAGTCCTCAACGTGCCAGAGGACGGCCATCTCAGAACAAAGGACAAAATCAATCGTTCGATTATGGAGAACTGCCCTCGCACCAAATGTTCCCCAAAAGACATTTACTAACAAGTCGCCAATACTCCCAACAATATAATAATAATGCTAATGGCCAGGGAGCTAATAATTCCCCCTACCTTCAACCAAGTCAACAGCATCGCTCCTTCCCGGCTGGCTTGTTTAGGTAAATCCAATCTCTTTTTACTGTTTGTCATTCAAATATGAATCTCTAGATAAATTATGGCCACATCGTAAAACAGCCAGAATTATCAGACAAAACAAACGAGAAATCATTTTACTCGTGACACCAGAACAACCAAAGAAATGCCTGCGTCCCCTTTCTTCAGAGAATACTTTCCCCTATTCATCTACATATACTCTATGCTATAATCTTTTTGTACGAATGTATTCATTGTGGCACCATACACTCCTACAACTCGTGTATTTACATTTTGATAGAAGAAATACAACTAGCAGAGAAAACAAAGAGAGGCAACAGCGATGAGATACAAGTTTATTTCCATTCCCAACGCATCATACAATGGTTACTCTCTTATCGTAAATCTTAAAGTTCACTCGCTCACCCCTTATCTACTATTCAGGTACAATCGCAGGATGTAAATGTAGGCAGGACTCCGTTTTACATCTACTGTTGCCCTTAAACTAAACACGCACTCAATAAAAGTTAGTTTTATAGTTAAACGGGTTATTCAGGTGTGAAAGGAAATAGTTTGGTTAATTTAGTACAAAAGCTATGGATCCCGCATTAAGGGGCAGCAAGAATTTAAAATATTTATGAATAGCATGAACATGATGGCAAATCATCAGCAGGAGGTCTATATATTTCATTCTAATCGGATTTGACTTAAAACAGAGGCTGTAAGTGTTGAGGGAACATAAGATTGCAAACGTTTCTGATTACAAATTGTCTTTGTAATTTGGCACTTATTATCAATGGTGCCATGTTTTATGTTTTCAATTGAAATGTAGTGGTTGACAAAACATGAAGAAAACAAAACCAAAATGTTTTAACAAAAATGTAAAGAGGACATGGTTTACCAAACGGCCATTCATAAAAACATGATTCCACAGAATTTAATTAAAGTTCTTAAAACAGGTTACGGTCTTTTGTGTGTGTTCGCCTCGAAAAATAATAAAAAATCCAATTTTAAAATTATGTTATTTTACAATGAGATTTACAAAATAGTCTTCCCACAATACATAAATACAAATATATCCCCAATCCTCCACAAACAAATTTTACTCTTTTCAATATGATAATATTGCCCGTCAAAAGTTGACCAGTTCGGTCTTGTATGTACTAGGACGACAAATCGTAATCGTGCATAAGTGTAGGCGCAGCTGACAGCACTTATTTGTGTGTATGGCAAGCATTAGAAAAGTTATACTGCAGTAAACGTAAAAGAGAAAGAGGTCAAGAAATTCTTTTGGTGGCAGAGTGGCAGCTTACGAGGAAGGGATCAGAAATTTATATTTTCTGGTTTTTATAGCGTGTGGAACATCTGTACTAACATTCACTTATGGCTTCTTCGTTATATATACTAAATGTGGTTAAAGTACAGAAATATTCTAAATACAAAATGTACATGGTTCAGTGCGCTAGATCAGTTCATATTGTTTCCATTTGCATTCGCAGTCATATTTGCGATAAACCCTGTTAAACAAAATATTTCCACTACATTTAACAATATCTCCATTCGGCAACCATCTCCACAGTATCTGTAAGTAAGATAGGATTGAAAGCGAACGAACAAAGCCACCCCATCCTCCACTATTCAATTCTTCGAGTTGACTCCATTATACGTATTTTTAGAAAATCCTTTTACAGCCTACACAATGCAAAGAGTGGAAGTATTGAAGCAGACTAGTTCTCTGAATGAATCTATCCTTAGACTTTTGTCGTATTATGAATCCAGAGAGCGAGAGGGGAGAAATTCTTCGCAGAAAGTCAGCAGGAAGTAAAGTGTGACTGGATGTGAAAGCTGAACACACATTTTTCACATTTGCTTGCGGTACAGTTGGTGTGCACCTAAAATATCTCTTCTACATGGTAGTATTAAAACGCTGCGCAACTAACCAAACACTATTAGTTTCATATTAAGCGTTGTCGCGTGGCCCTAAGTGTGTGGTTAATATCTCGACTTACAAAATAAGCAAGAATCTGTGTAAGCATGCGGCATGCGGTACGTCCTCAAATGCAGTTTACAGATAGTAAGAACACTAGTGGGTTGTAGTAACACTGTTGTAGATATTAACTTGAACAGATGCAGTCAGCAGCACGAAATTGATATCCACCCTTACAAACAGACGGTTAACCTTATGCACGTCAGAATAAGAAATACATTAGTTGGAGATAGCATTTGACAAGTAACCTAACGATTACATGCAGTTTGTACTACGCAATTTCCTCACCTTAGCAGAATCCTTAACTTGCACTAAACTACGTCAATCACCAGTAAAATAATGTTATGGATAGTAGAAAAATTAACATAAATGATCTTATTGTATTTTGGAAATACGTAAAACTGAGCATCTACCATTTTATTTATTGTACTAATAATAAATGTACTAATTGTAAATTGTATAATAGATACAATTGGTAAGTAATACTTTTGTGCAAAGTTAAGTAACATACTTAAAATTTAATGACGATCAATCTGCAGGCTATTATTTTGAGTTGAAAAAGTTCCATTTAAGTGAACATATAAAGACATGGTGTCACTGTAACTGCAAGTAAATAATAAGTGAGCCCATATCGTCTGAAATGTCTTCAGGCTGACAGGATAAACCATATAGAGGGAATGTAAGAGAATTGTTCCTCTCTGTTCTCATCAAAGACACATACATTTATAGGGACGTGCCAATACTCACCGTACCCCTCTTCTTCTTTAACGTGGCTTTTGAAGGACGGGGGAAAGCTAAGAGCAATTATTGATCGTGCATTGGATTGAAAGAAAGCTCTTTGCTTGCTTGCTTAGCTTTCCTTCTCTGACAGCTTGTGCAGTGGCTGCGCTGCTGCCTGGACCGTTATCATTGTTCACTTCATGGTTCGTCTCCTGCCTACTTGAATGCTTACTACTCTTTACTACCAGCCGCGATGTGTACCTCTATTGCTGTCTATTCCACTCACAGCACACACACACAGAGTATGCATTGATGGACACGCTGATGTTTTGATGTGTGTTCTGTAAGATGGAATAATAGTGTAGCGGAATAATTTTTTTTATCAAACGTAATACTTTCTTACCAAATTCTTTACTTACTATGAATATCAAACATTATAGGGATATGGGATTCTATATATACATAAATAGTGCAGTACATATACATTATAGACGTTTTTATTGCTCTAGCAGATTGGAGCTAGACAGGACAAATCCAGAAACAGTGTCGGTCAGGATGCGTTGAAATGTGGCCAGACGCCACACTAGTTTGGACTGATTTTTTGATTCCTCTGTTCGACTTTTTGTCAGCTTTCTGCTCACAAGTCCATGTTTATTGTGTAGAGCTTGCAGGGGAACAGGACGTGTGTGAGTGAGGTTCAGCTGGCAGCACGAAAAAAATGAATGGCCTTCTTAGCTTGTGACCTAAAATAACAGAGAGAGAGAGAGTTGTAGCCATCGTATGTAATGGTACAAGGGAAATCGCTTGGAGAGGGAAAGAGTTGTCCGCACTTCCAGTTGTGCGAACACAGGCGATGAATGTTATATCTACTAAGCGAAGCATAAATGTTTGATCGACAGATATCGATTCGCCTTCCCTCTTCTCTACCCTCTCTCCACTCACTCTCTCTTTCTGTATTATGCACATACCCCCTTACTGCAAGTTACTTCTTGAGTCCGTGCTGCTGTTAGAGCTTTAACGTGTGCAACACTGAGCTCACAAGACGGCAAACTGTGTATTGCAATTCCCTTGTGTGGTGTAGGTATGTAGTAGTGTATTTGGTGGCGGAGCCGATTTGTCACGCTGTGCTCCTACTTCGTACGTATAAATGAAACTCTGAGAAAAAGGATGAATATGTGGATATAATATACGATGTCATGTTCTTCTTCACTTTCTCTCTTTATGCACATCGTTAACCTAATTGTAAGTGTAGAGCAGATAGCAAGAAGAAGAAGGAAGAATTACAACTACTTATTGTTAAAGCATGTTACACAACGAGATTCATTATCTGTGCTATTGTACTTATGTATATATAGTACTTCCTGCACCATATGCGATGGAGACAGAGACAGAGGGCATGAATCACCCGGTTGACATAATAAGTTAGGATTCTTGTGTCATTGCCTATTGTTATTTAGGATGTATATATGAACAGAGGGGAACAGTAGCACAAAGAACAAGCAGAGTAAGAGACTGTGAAAAACTCATTAGATTTCCAAACCTCATACGATCATATCTTGTACACGAAGAAATGCTACTACAAGTAGTCCTACTACACTGAGAAAGGACAAGCTACATCTTCATTTCAGTGAAAGCAGCTGTGTGCGATATTCTAGCCAAATTCTCCACACTAAATTCCTAGGAGTCTACTAAAACCGACAAGTTCCAGCTCAAAACAACTGCGCACGTAAAATATTACCAAGAATCCCTTTTGGCCAATGATACCTTATTCGTACATGTTGTATGTGTAAGAGCCCTAGATCGGCTTCACCAGTTCCCTTCACTCCCCTCAATCCTTTTCTACTATTACTGCTAATACTCATCGTGGTGTACTGTACCAAGTAACCAGCAGCAGATCTATATTGCCACCAACATGTGCAAAAAACCTGACTGTGAGTTAAAAGTGCAGATCCACAATGTATAATACAATACCTATATAGTATTGACAGCCAACCTTATATATGTAAGTATTAGTAATGGCTGTAGGAGAAAGCCTGAAGCTCAAGTCAAAAACTAAATCCAAAAAGTAGATATTATTACTTGCTAGGGAGTCTATTGTTGATGTAGATGGTATGGGAGGAAAGTAGTAGCTGGGGAGCAGAGAGAGAGGAGTCATGATATGATAAGGAGTTGTTTGTATGTGCAGTGTGTGTTTGAATGCCGTGTACTCCCACTCGTGCACGCTTATTCCTCTATATGCGTACTTGCACTTCTTACGTACATTACACAAAAGTCATTTCGAGCCATTCAAACACTTCTTATTTGCACATTTACATGTGAGTCACGTCTACACGTCAAAGATCAATTGTTTCATTCAAGTTGGCTAAACTTTTGGCTCATCGTCAGCACGCGTCCAAAGCCAGATAATATGACTTTCTCTCTCCGTTCAATGTTCTCCCCGTATTTGGCTTCGTATGTGTGTGTATTACTACTGGTAACGGTACTCCTTCCTCACTCAATCAATATTTACCGGCATTACCTTGTCATACCAACGACATTTGTATTTGCAAAGCGTGCTCTTCCTCCTACGACTTCTACTATAAAATCTACATCTATAGGACAAGGAGAACGAACAATAGGCAGATGCATCCTACAGTGTTAGTAAAGACAGAGATCATTTAGAACTGGCACATTTCACCGAACACACTGTAATTGTGTGCTCCCTGTGGAAAATTCCGCCTGGTTTGTCACAATGAAAAAGCGTGCAACTCAATAAGATGCAAATTAAAATCACCGGTTCCCTGTCATGAGAAACATTGTTTCTCTGGTGTGTAAATAAGAGTGTAAATGCAGTGGGAAAGCCATGCTGACTTTTCTATTTGCACTAATGATACCTGAAGTAGTGCAGAGTAGTTAGAGCAATTTAATGTTGTCGTCAGAGGCAAAGAGCAGGAAGGAAATGCCGTTCCTGTGAATGTCTCTCTGTGTGTGAGGTACATGTCGGAGTCGGTTCTTCTGCTTTCTCTCTGCTCGTCTTCTGTGGTGATTGTCAAGGCAAAGAATGGAATTGGATTTCAGTGTGGAGGAGGCTTTATATTGTGTAAGGGTTGGATTCCAATGAATTCCGTGGTCGATCAAGACCATGTAAGTGTGTATAGCCTCCGATAGCTTGGTTGTTCCCTTAGTACTATAGTACTATATGTGTGTATCTGTCAGTCTACATTAGAGATAGTAGTTGCAGTGGAGAACACAATGCAATTGTCTCTTATTTTCCAATGCCATCGCTTTGTCCACGTACTACGAACACACACAGAGAGAAGAATGGACGTGAGCGTGACAAACGAACCACGAGCTCATTTCCGTAAATTCGGTCTCGCTTCTTCGAAATCAAGGACTTTCTCCTCCTATACATTGTGTTTTATTGTAAAATGAAGCCTTAGTGACTTGTGTTTGGTTGGGAAGAATACGCTCTCTTACTCTCTCTCTGTTTCTGTATGTAATGTGCATAGTAATAGAGTGTAGTTATTGTGCTTGTGAGAGAATTCGATTGTGGTCTAGAAGGTGATTCTAAGGTACTATGTATTGAAATGAGATGACTTTGGTGAAATCAAAGGGAAACATCGCCGTACAAAATAACATCCTTTTCTCTACCTTCCTCCGTTCTTCACTGATTGTCCTGTATCTTGTACAGGAATGGTAGCAGGGATTGAACGCCAAGTAAAAATTGTTAGCTACTGCGAGGCGACTTTCACTTTACTTTTGTGACTTCTAAGTTTTACATGTTGACAGAGAGAAGGAGAGACGTTTTGAATTGGATGGGATTCCACTTCTTAGATAGGGCTTCGAATGAGTGTTTCTTCATACTGGAAATTGGATTAGGGATATATATCCCTAATATATATGCCCTACTATATGTATATAGTAGGGTGCGAGAAGATGAACGACAGGGACAGAGAGTGACTGTGAGCCGTCGTGTTCCGCATGACGGCTACGTTCTCGTGCTGTTGTGGGCACTTAACCAGTATGAAAACTAACATTCCCACTGCTGTCATGTCATTTTGGGTCTTTTAGTAAAATGTACAATTGAGGGAAGTTATCGCACGATAATATTTAGATTTGAAATGTTGAAGTAGCGCTGGGGAATGTACATACATTCACAAAAACATAATTCCATTTTAAATACATTCTGTGTTTGTGTGTGTGTCACTTACGAGTTTCTCGGAATTTTTGTATGCATTGTGATTTTGACATAGCTGCTGTGCTGACATTCGTTGGTCAGTTTTGTAAAACCCAGATATATTATATCAGTGGATGAAGTTTTTGCCGAATTCGAATTAGCCAAGTGACAAGGTTTCAGGAGCATTCACATTGTCAATTATGTATCCCTAAGAAAATTTTATCTCAATACGGGAAGCTTTTTTAACCAACAGCCTTGACAGACTTATGTAGCTCACTAGTAATTTATGTAATACTTTATACTAATAAATCCTTGTACCTAAATATAAATAAATATCTGTAAAAAAAGAAAAAGGAAATATTTATTGTACAGCTAACAAACTTACTAAATATTTATGTATGGATATGCATTCAATGCATTACCTAAGAGTAGGAACCCTTGAGTGTATGTAAGTTTCCAATTCTCATGATTCAAGGACTATGCCTACAAGCGTCGTCCTTAGTCCTTTAAATGCCACATAGGCAAATGGAATAACCCGAAGAGAAGAGAGTTTTGTCTTTTTACCCTGAACATCCTCACTTATGTTAGGATACAACACTCGCACGTAGCTAAGGGAAAGAATATTTTTATCTGTTGAAGGTGCCAGCGGAAATATTTAGGCTCTCCATTTCTCGTGGAATGTTAAAGTCAAGACTACTAGCCAAAAGATTCTTCTGAATGCGTAGCACTAGTACTTTTTTTTAAGACCAAGGTTCATCTTGGCTACGCTGACTACACACAGCCGTACGCTTAAATAAAGTGGCATCTACTTTGACTTATTGTGAGATATCTTCCTGGAAATGAAATACGGATGGAACGTAATATCGCACTATATACATAAGTATGGGTTTACATACAATATAGTAAAGTACATACTCCTTTCAGGAGATCATCTCCTTGAGCTTTTTTGACTGTGCAAGTTCAGAATTTGAGGATAATGTAATGTAATAAAAATGTAATGTAGGTAATATACTTTCCCCATTTTACCACAAGAGCAGGCTTACGATCGGAGAAAGTAGTTAGGTAATGGAAAATGAAGTCATGCGTTAACTCACTTTGAGCTATATTTTCTACCTCTATATTTATACTCTGTACTATTACGTGAAATATATTCCAACGCTACAAATTCACAAGGACAATACACACTTTTATAGAATTTTAAAATTAGCAACATGTATTTGTAAGTAGAATAGCTTGTACGTATAGTAGCAACTTTCTGTTAAAAAAAATGTCGTTTATTTGAAAATCTCGTTAAAATTGGCAAAGTAACACAAGATGTTAGTACATTGGTGTTGAGAAGTGCTCGATGTTCTGAATGCACGATTACTATTAGAGAAGCTTTAGTAGGATTGTGTCCGTGCTGTTGCCGTTGCTAAAAGTAGCAATAACTTAACCATTAGCAGGATTGAATTGAGCATTGGCAATGGATTTCAGCATTAAAAATCTTGTAGTAAATAAGCCTTCGTGAGCCCATTGAAATTTATAGAAGGCCACTCATTCTCTAAATGGCTATTTTCACAGTGAATATATATGAATGAAATGAAAGTAAACTTTTACTATCACTTCGTTTCGGATCTCATAATTTCATTAGTGTCTTTCACAGTTCACAATCTCTCTTCAGTCGAGTGCTACATGCTGTATGTATATACATAAGCGTACACTCCAATGAGTATATCCACACAGCAAAACTTCTCTTTACTACGTATAATCCAGAATTGTTACAATGAAAGTTTCAGAAAGGGTTGACCCAATTCATAAAATGTTTGGAACGAAATGATGGCGTTTGTTTTAAGTTTTCACGGGAAGTAGTACAAAGTACGAGAAGAGTAGCACCTTGCGTAGGCTTGTGCTTAATCGTAGTGAAGTACTCGTGTGCATTCATAATGCATTCATAAATCTGTTTCATGAGTGCCTACCCACTTTCATAACATAACTACTTTCTTAAAAGCGTGCATAAAAACCAAAAGGATACAATATAATACTTTATAATATGTCAACTGACGAGTTACATTATCTCAAAAATCCATTCCACAATACTATGATGTGTGTGAGTGTGTGTGCACGTGTCTGTGGACTCTGTGTTAGCTTTACCATGGTAAAGCTCTGAATAAGTACGATCTACATAGTAATGGTGCCACTGGTAAAACATCGTAACCTATTTATTGCTTTCACCCTTTATTCATTTCCATTCCAAGAAGTATTTTCGTAGTGCACAGACAGAAAATGTAGTATTATGTAGAACTCTTTAAACTTTCTCATTTCAATTCAAAACACAGTTGTGAATGGTTTTCCTTTGATTTACTCAACTAATGCCTTCCGCGAACTATAAATTCACGAATGCTCAACGCAAGAGGCTAAGGAAATAGTTTGGAGAAAGAGAAACATTTTTTAGTGAAGTCTAACTCGCGTATTCCATATCATACATAATTTTCCGTACCTACTGTATAAGCCTAGCTAACAATGCAAAAATATGTGAAAGTCAAAAGGTCACATGGAAAATCCAATTTTGTATTTTACTCTTTGAAATATTCTATAAACTACAAACGAAGCTACTTATCTGACGTCATTCCATATCTGGCTAGCAAATTGGAAATGTCTTTGGTAATTTATGGGTGAAATACAAAAAGCAGTAGCTAACTTATCTGTTCCATGACTAACGAAATTGGAGAAAACAAGGCTAATCGAATACAAGTATTAGTGGATATATTATTATGCTGCTTTACCACACAGTACCCTCTTTGCTGCAGTACTATGTGCACACTACTAGTAAGTAGGTATACACAGATAGGCAGGACCACTCTGTCTACACCATAAAACCCGATGTGCAGTAGGAACTAAATTCGAATCTCTTCCTTCTTCCTCCTTAAGTATTTTAAGCACGCTTCACTAGACGTGCCTTGCAGGAGTAAAGAAACTGTAGTGAAATCCTTAAGTGAGTTTGCCGTTGCGTAAGAGAAAATTATCTCTCTCAAACATTCATAGATCATATATACACGTAGATCATACATTTTCATATTTAGAGTGCTACTAGCAGTTCAGTTCATATAACCATGTGTATGTACATACACGCTCTTAGGGCTTAATGATAGGGAGTTTTATCTCGGCTCAAGTTACACATTTTCTGCTACTCCTACGTACTCGGTGTTTTCACCCTGCTGTGCAACTTTCCCCAGAAACTAAGTGAAAGCACAGTCAATACAGAAACATGTATTTATGTACCTATAATTTAGAGGCTGAGTAGGTGAGATTGGTAGTACACTGAGAGAGAGAGAGAGCCAGGACAGGGAATAGTATTTTTAATAGAATAATACCGTGTACATACATCATTTACTTTACTTTTGGTAAGACAACTATGTCTTCCATAAGGAGCAACGTTATGTCTGAGCTGAGCACCTATTCCTTACTGTCAGTGTGTACGAGATGAGCTCAAATGCTGCATTAAGCGCCGAACGTACTAACGTAATGTTAGACGTAGCTGTCCCGGCGAGACTTATACTACGCTACATTATTATATTATATCTATATATCATCTAATGGTCTACTAGCTGGTATGTTGCTTTAATCTGGCCAATAACAATATAGACTGCTTTTGAGCTGCTCAGTCCTCAGGTTTCATCAAATAATAATAGTTGCAATAAAATGAAACCGCAGTTCCTACCAAGAAGTATAGTCATTAGTGCGAGTGCTGAGGAAGCCTCTTGCGAATTAAGTTGATTTGATGTGATATGAGCTCTGAGAATTCATCTTATCATTCACTCGTCCACTCTGCCACTCTATCTCTCTATACGAGAAAACCTTTTCCTTCACAAACGTCTACGGCATGGTCCTCGTGCATTCAGGTCACTAATCACTTGTTGTTGTAACATATCGGAAAAATTTAACTACAGCATTGACCGTTTCTAGTTACCTAATGCTACTAATTGGCAACTCGAAATTGGAGTACCTATCCGGAAATAAAGAAATGGAATTAGGTAGCTCCGGGTTATAATTATTCTGCTTAATTAAAGCGTATATACGTTTCCCAAACGTGAAACATCGTTAGGCTTTACACAGCTTTGGGGTACAAGAATATCGACTAGAGCTTTGAAAAAGCGAGTAAATAGCTACACATGGAAGGCTCTTGTTCGTACAAAGCTACTTTGTTAAGTTGAAAACCTCGTTCCTTTAATCTAATCCCATCTTCCATTTTCTTTGACCTGATTTCAATAAAATCCTTTTTCAACTTTCATCTGCCACATTTGCCAACATTAAGGTGGCGCGTGAAAACCCATGGGGAAAGCACATATGCATGTAAGTACATCTAATCTATAGTACAGTCCCTCAGCGTGTACGTATTATGGTGCGCATTTTCATTCCCCAGACTACATCTTATTCACATGATATCAACGTGCAAGGAAGGATAACGAAATGTGGGAATGTGCAGTCTACCGGTGTCAGCAGTAAGTAGTACACCAGGAGTCTTATAAGTCAACCTTTTGTCCTTTACTGAATAGAATACTTATAGTAGAGAGGTAGCCTATCCGATCGAGCATATATATGTCACCCGTTCATTCAGTCACATCGCCAATGGAGTCACCCATTTTAGCCGTGGAGGGCTCACACCAATGGGTGTCTGATAGATTGGGCCAAGCGAAATTGGATCCAATGTAGCAT
>JABASC010002812.1:0-16158 GCA_019776185.1 Plutomurus gul
GGTATACTTATCATACACTTGTAGTAAGAAGCAAAAATTAATTTTTCTTTCTTTTCAAGAGTTTTTACAATTTAAATGTTTTTATTTATATATTTTACTGTACAAATATGTATAGCACACAACGTCACCACAATGCATGACAATGACAAGTCTCATTCAACTTGTATAAAGTTTTTAATTACATAAGCTATCAGCTTCTAAGATATGACATTGCTCGAAGATAGTTTGTTTGAAATGAATTTTAGGTGTGATATTTGCCTAATTAGATTACTGTGGTTGTGAATAAGGTCCATAAAATTATGTGATAGAGCCTGAGCCTAAGAAACAAGTAATAATTGTGAGGAGAATTCCATTTAAAATTACATGTAGGTGACAATTTTTACCAAATCCAAAGCTATATGCTATATTTGACGTTTTCGGCTACAAACTACTGCTGATCCATTTCAACGGTTCCAGATCCTTGGCAAGTCACTTGGTTAAACAGTCTGTTTTTGATTATTTGAGTCATCAAGCCGTGAATAACCTCAATGGTTGTTTTGCAAGAGTCTTTTGTGGCTTTAGACAGTTTGTCTTCGCCCTTCTTCTCATGTGGATCCACACCTATCATGATTGCGCCACGTCCAAGAGATCCTTCCGACTGCTCCAGTTTCTCAGACAAATCAAATATTTGACCTGTAGTGTAGTCTGCATTCTGTTAAAATTTACTAGATATAATTTATGCGAAACAAATTGTGGTGAAATACAAAACATATGCTTGTTTTTGGTATAGAATTTACTGTAAGAAGACTGGTGGAACTGAGAGTATTGACCCAATATTTATTCCAGAGTGAATCAAGAAGGCGTCGATCCAACGATGATTTGAAATAAGTAACGTCCAATGCATAGTAACTTTTACAATGCACTCCAAAATCTTCTATCTTATTTAGGGGAATTGTTTGGTATTCGGAGGGCTCCTCGTTTGGTGGTTTGTAACCCTAACACACGAAAAAGAAGCACGAAAACAAAAATTATGTAGGAAATCTAAACGGTTAATTTCAATTATAATTTAATCGTTCAATGAACCTAATTTGAATTTGAACCAGCTATCACCCTTTTGGAATAGTAACAAACATCATTATTTACCTTAGGGTAGGTCCTGAAAGCTCCAAGACAAACTTTTCCAGCTGAAATAGTTCTTACTGGATCAATAACAATGGCTACAAACGGCTCTTGATAGTTTTGGTTTAGCATTTGAGTTGATACATCGATTCCAGACAACCAACACCCATAGCCTGGATGGCTGTGATACCATCCTATGGCATTCTCCAATCTGCCAACCTATTCAAAATCATATTTATAATGACAATGTATACATTTTTCTTTCATTTAAACTGAGAACATATTTAGGTACATTCTGTGTATTTGTAAGTTTTTCACACAAAAAACCCATATAATACATACATTGTTTAGTTAACTAGTTTATAAATAGTTTAGCTAACCAGATACAATACGATCATAATTTTGTATAGTACACCAAATAATTAAATGTTTGAGATTTGGCACATCAAATGTTTCATTACTTTGAAGACCTGTGTCGATACGATTAGGATGGAATACAAAGTTGGATCCATAAAAATATACCCACTTGCTCTCAACTAGCACTACAAACAACGTAAATTATAACTCATGTGTTGGTATTAAAGGATAAATTACCAATTTAGCAGCTTCTATATATGCTGTCATATACTCATACGCTTGGGCTTGTGCGTTGACACGGGTCTCAGTTCCTTCCACGGGTAAAGCAAACGAGTCCATGACAATCATTGTATTGCCGTCAACCTTTCAAAATCAAAATATTGTTTTAAGAAAAAGACTACTAAATATATATTAATATGTTTTCCTTCCACTGAAATAAAATTCAATGTTTTTCTACCTTTCCCAATAAAAGTCCCATAACTTCTAAAGTTCCACCTGAGCGAGCGTGCATGACCATCTTCAGTAATGCCAATGCCGATATTTTGATGTCTTTGAAAAAATGGTTACTGTGAAGAAAAGATCGGTCAGTTTGTATTAATTTAATTAGATTCATTAATTCATAATTGAGTTGACATAATTTAACATATGAGGAATGAGGGCAGAAAATCCTGTACAAAATTTATTATGAGAAATAACGACTATAACTTACTCTCTTTCCCAAGGTTTGGTAGTCAATATATCTTGTTGCTGTTTTCTATCATAGCGGTAAATGTCATCAACACTTGACACGTTCTCCACATTGTTCACTAATTCCCAAGTTTTCTGGGCAACAACGGCTTGGGGATCCGCCATCGCCATCAAATTTCCATTTCCTCCTGAACTTGTGCCTTGACTTTTACTATCTTCCGCACTCATTTTAATTTAATCCAATCAAAGTGACAAGTAGGAAATTTAGTGTTGCAATAAATTGCAAATACTCTACACACAAATAAAGTTAGTTAGTTTTCTAACCCTCGAGCAATAAATAAAGTAGACTTATTTATAATTTGTACGTGAAATATTAAACTGTCTGTGTTTTATAAAATCACCACTAACAGACAACTCCCGCTCAGGCTCGTCGCAGAAGTTAGTTGTGTACGTCAGAGTCAGAGTGAAAAGTAACATAGTACATACACCAATTCCTTACCATTTATTTGTACTGATTTTGTGCCGCGACCCGCGACCTGTGTTTCAGTGATTCGATTGAAAAGCAGTTGAATGATCATCATAAAAATAACTCGCTTACAAACAGGTATTTTCCTGTATAGTTTTACTTTTTATTACGGAAACAATCAGATATAAGTATGAGAGGAGTAGTATAACTTAAAAATCTCAATCAGTTTCATTTTCTGAATCTTCTTCGAATGGGAATAACTTAATAATGACATCATCGTCTCTTCGTTGGAAAAGCATTTCTCCTTCAAAATGTAACAACCCATGTTTTCGACTCCGTAGCAAAATTCCAACAAGTTTGTTTGAGATGACTGTGTACATTTGAAAAAGTTCTCCAAAAGTTATGCAAACAGAACCGTCGGATTGAGCCTCTCCATACTGATGAATCAAGTCACACAGTTGCACTATTTCTTTGCTGATGTGGGAATGAGCTTTAAATCCACGCATTTCAGTTTTACTTCCTTCAGGAGGTCTTCCGTATCTGCAAAGTATTTCAAAGTTGGTTTAGAGTTTAGATTACTAATTCCAATCAATTGTATGGTGTTTATTAAGTAGCGAAGCTGCTTTATAGGAATGGTCTGTCTGTCTGTCTGTCCGTTGGCCGTATAACAACAGAACCTTTACAGTTTACAAAACAAAAAATGGAAAAAGATAAACACAATCTCTGGGATTCGAACCCAAGACCTCCACTGTTGTGCTCTGCTGCATTAGCCAGTGGGCTACCAAGTATTTCTATTATTACTACAGTAATAGTGGAAGAGCATGCGCTTGCGTTCTGCAGGCCTATCTTGTACCATGTTATATTTTCTATATAATAGAAGATATAACATGGTGAAAGATAGGCCTGCAGAACGCTAGAGCATTGCTGTACTAAACTCACAATGACCTTGGTTGCCTAGGTAGCTCACTGG
Source organism: Plutomurus gul (assembly GCA_019776185.1). Taxonomy (NCBI): domain Eukaryota; kingdom Metazoa; phylum Arthropoda; class Collembola; order Entomobryomorpha; family Tomoceridae; genus Plutomurus; species Plutomurus gul. The sequence continues at coordinate 3,579 of JABASC010002812.1, forward strand.
CTAATGCGGCGGAGCACAGCAATGGTGGTCTTGGGTTCGAATCCCAGAGACTGCGTTTCCTTTTTTCATTTTTATATGTTTTGTATAGCAGTGAATTACTGCATTAGACTTGTTCACATCAAATATAATGTTTTTGTATGCATTATTTATCCTTTTCAAAGTAGGGAACCAAAATAAGTCGTGAATTTTTCCAAAATAAAGTTACAAATATTGATTTTAATAGGCCGCTTCCATGGACATTTCTGTTTTGGCTGTTATAGTTGGCATTATAGTTGCATAGCCAAGATTACGCTGAGCTACTTTCTTATGTGCATTAGTTACAATGGTTTATTCTATAGTTGTTTTCAGGTAAAGCCTAATTTGTGGAATATTACTAATATTTTAAAATTACCTAGGGTCATCTTTACTCAGTCCCATACTATTAGATGCAGAGGTCGACGGATCGTATTGCCCTGAAAATGGGTTTGACTTCTGCTTTGCTTGATGACTCTGTGCCCGAGTTTGGAACAGGGTGACTCTGTCGGACAGTTTGTCATTCCCATAAATTTTGATTTGTTCATTTTTTTTAGGTTCTTGCTCAGCCATTATGTAAAACTAAACTTTGTAGTCTTTCACACGTACGTTATATTTAATTCAGGTTTTGTGTCTTCACGTTACCCAAATTGATTATCAGTTGTTCACGTATTTGGCTGAGAAGAGGTTAACGATTTTGCAAAGAAAAGATCAAATTCAATGCAACTGTTCGAGCGTTAGTTAGAAGCACACTGGCACTGTGAAATGTACTTTATTAATTTAATTCTAATATTCACAGAATACGTAAAAAATGTGTATACAAACTTTCTACTTTACCTATACAGTTGTGGTATTATAATGCCTATGCAATGCCTATTAGGCCTACCTAGCAATCAATCCTAAGCACTTAAAACTCGTATAAATGATAGGAGCAAGCAAAATGAACGTATAAACACATTAGACACTAAACAGGATAAGCCAGTCTTTAAATAACTTCACAAACATCTTGGCAAAGCAAATTCGCAATTTTATGTTCTATAAGTAAATGTGTATGCCATGCGTGTTGCCAATACTTCGCTAAAAGATCTTTGCTCTGGTCTGTCGTGCCCAGTGACTAGGGGAAGGGGATCTAACCTAAATATCACAATTGCATAGTATTGCTTTATAACATTATGTAAACGTAACTACTTTTCCGTATAATAATTTTATTTCAGCTCCCCGAGATCTCCTTTGTTTCTTCTATAAATTATATTTTCTGGGGGGGGTCTGCCTATCCGAGAATCATTTGCAAATTTTGTTTCGATTAGAAACAAAATTTGCACTATTCATGGAGTGGAAGTTTTTGACGCTATGATGTTGCTTATTTTATTACAACAAAGGTTCTTCTTGTCTGGATAGTTCCATTTGATCCCGACGATGACGCAGCACTCCATTTGAGCTGACGTCGTTACAAAATAATCCAATGTTTATACACAATACACACAACGTATAATATCACAATCACAACAAATGTCTGTATCTATGAGTAATCTAGATCTTGGATAATCCCTCAATCCCTCATCTTCAATTTATCCTACGGTCACGGTCGCTTTAAAAAGTAATCTTTATTTTATCAAAAATCTTGACTTTGAAAATAAAAAGGTAAGAACATAATTCGCCTGTTTTGATTTCATAATAATTAATTAAAGCAAAAAAGCTTACAAACATTTTGTATTGTTCAAAGTTCAAGTGGGGTTTGCTGATAAACATTCTTGTCGTCGTACTTACCAATTTGTCAACATTCATCATCATGTTCTGCTTACATTGAACACAACAACGTACAAGGTTAGTTATATTACACTATTAAACTTAAATAATAATAATTATTAGCATACATCAGCCCGTAAATATCACAAGTGGAAAGAGATCAAGAGTGAAATCTGTTGTTTTTATTAACGTACAAACAAATCCTTGATGGTGAAATAGTCTTTTGTCTCCAAGCAACTACAGACGATGTAATTAATATACGAGTATATTGGTTTTGGTTATTATAATGTTGCAACCTGTTAAAAATTAAAACTATCGTAAGCAAATATTACCAATTTAAAAGGCGGCCGTAAAAATAAATGCTATTTTTTTATATTTTAACTTTTACAGTGAGGGAAGACCACAATGTCCATGTTTGATTCATTAAAATCAAACGACGGATTTCCAGTCGAACTAATTAACATAATGAATTTGAGCTTGGGGCCCACTTGTTCCGGGAACGACAGTTGCAATTGTAAAGTAAAATGTCAAACTTCTTCGAAGAAATCTTTACCGTATCCGTATTTTTGGAGAAAGACAATAGGAAGTCCAATTCAAAAAGCTAAAAATGGATCATACAGACGAAAAAACAAAAATGAGATCGTGCAACCGTCCAGATTGACATTTCTTCATAAAACATCTAAAGAATTGAATTCGACGACTGCAGAAAGCGTTGATAAGACTCTACAAGTTATTCCATCATTGAGGTCACTCACTGTTGCTGCTGATAACACTGCCCTACCCACCGCAAAAGAGTCCTCGTCATTGCAATTACAATGTAAAGAAGATTTTGGCTGTAACAAACGACCGTCTCTGTACAGGACCCTTTCGCTACCAGATTTCACTAATTTGTCCCTCGGACAAGAATTTGTAATTGAAGAAACGCACGAAAGCAGTTCATGCAAATATAACAGCTACTGCAATTTGTCTAAAATGGGTCGTGGACGTGAAATTTACTTTACAACTGACTGCTTCCTGTCTGCCTGTGGAGTTTCACGCTTTAAGCGCTTCAGCCAACGAAATAAGCCGCTGAAATGGAAAAACAGGATAAAGTTCAGCTTGAGAGATCGAAATTTTGGTACTCCTAATCTTCCCACAATACCTGAAGATGCTGAAGATGAACTGAATCCTTCGTTGGGTAATTTAACCATTAGTACATCTCAGACTAGCAAACAAAGCTGCTCACAGCAAGCTCTTATGGAGACAGGAAGTGGCCCTGTGGACGATGTTACTATTGATGAACTTGCTAGTTACCTCGATGTATTCGTTTATATACCCAAAAAGGTGAATTAACAATATTTTCTTCTATTATCTTATTTTGTTGCACAGTGAAAATTAAACATTATAATGTAAAAATTGTAATTTTTTAGATGTCTCCAATGGCTGAAATGATGTATACATAGGGGACGGTTGCAACAGTTTTTTTGGAGGATAACGATGCAATGGACTTGCAGTAGCTACAGATCACTCATAATCTCATACAACACATTACTGCGAATGCTCATGCAATGGCTCGTACCAAAAGGACCTCAAGTCCGAATAATGCTTTTTTTTGTTTTTGTTAGTGAAAATATTTGTAAGAGTAGAGAAGTACATTCTAACCTAACTAACAGTAAGGTTAGAAGTCTGGGATCCTTAGAAATGTATGTAGAAAATAGGTGGATTGAATATAAATCCATACTTGGTAAATGTAGCCTGACCTTTCATTTAATTACAGTGTTTAAACTAGTTTAAATCTTCCTTTCCTAGATAGACAAACTTATAACTTCCATTGCAAGGAGGAACATATCTAAAATAAGATAAGATGACATCAATTTGTTTTGATGATTTTTAATTGAATTAGCGCAAAGTGCGTACTTATCTTAACCACAACATCAAAACAAATTAAATGTTATTAGTATCATCTTAATAAATCATTATCGTGTAAGCATTTATTTATTGATACCCTTCCTATTGCCACATTACTCTTGTTCGATTACTATACTGTCTACTAATATTATAAGCTACTACTAGTATTTCAATGTTAAAATATGGATACGTAAACTCGAGTTTTTATTTGTTCCGGAAAAAAATCAATCCTGCAGTAATTACGTATTTTATGTTGTCCCTTTTGCATTTTTGTCGATACTTTTTCCTTTATTGATACAAGGAAGTACGATTTTAACACATTCAAAGCTCTGGCATAAATAATTACATGCTATTCGATTTTGAGCTTATTTTTAGGTGAGTTTGTATTTAACAAAATGTCTCTACGCAAGTACTAGTTTTTTCCTGCTCATTACTTTTAATTACTCCTTCCAAAGGCAACCTACAAATATTATTAATGCTCTATTAGCTCTAGTTACTAATTACTTTCGATATATTGAAACCTGGATTACCTTATTACATGTATTAATCGAAGAGTATTCTCGTATAAAGTATACACGCAATAAATGACTGAATACATACATAAATATTGTTTTAGCACCAATAATTTTTATTTCATTTCATAATTATCTGCCCTGCAAATACAACAAACTGTGCCACAAACTATCATTCTGTATATTCTAACATCCTCAAATGCGTTTTGTATCTTGTTAGACAACAGAGATCTAATCTAACAAATGCCTTTTTTCATTTCAACCTACTATTTGATTTACAAGTAAGAATTACTAACACTAAGTTAAAACTATGTGTGATCGGTGATTGTATTACCCGTGAGTAACAATATTTATATTATTTATATATATATTATGCAGTATCTCGAACTATTTCTACACAAAAGTCGCATCGAAACATTAAAAGATAAGTATGAATGCAGAATAGTTAAAACCATATTTCATAAGCTGTGCTGCATTATATTATGTATGTACACACATTTGTGTATTGATCTACCTCGTTGTTACCGTACGTACCGGTTTAGTACACCTTAGCCCAAAACAAAGCTATCCCTGATCAAGATAAATTGTCTACTTTCCATTTTAGTATCATGTCTATGAAAATTACATTTTCTACGAGGAATTACAATTAACATTACTAACAATAAGAAGAGTGAATCTTTCAAATCCCGTTGTTAAACTTACAAGTATCTAATAATAATCTGTGTGCGGATTGCGGATGTATTCGTTTGTTGCTTTCAGTCGTGTAATGTAAACGATTAAACTACACTTACATATATAGCTTACAATTGAATCACACCGCATATTCTTATCGTTTGACATCACTACACAATTTACTACAATTGCGTGTTTTTAATTTGTCCACCACGGAATGTAACATTTGTTACAGATTCGCTTGAGGTTTTATGTGTAGCCTTAATGCCCGCTGTAACTATGTACGTACTTTTTTATCCGATCTAATAGAAATATTTAAATAAATAAATTATTTTATAAATAAGTTCATAGTTTAAATTGTGATTTCCAGATTAGGTGGGGAACTCCATTTGTGAGTGGAATATTTAAATTCAAGGAGACTAAAAAATACTTGCTTTTTAAAGGTAAAATGGAATTCAATTATTAAAAAATTGAAAATGCTGTCTTCGATTCAAACACAGGTCAAAAGGTCAATTTTCGTTATTGGACCATAACAAAAGAGCGGGGGCAAGGGTCAGTTTTGGTTATAAATGCTACTTCCGATTGAAGCCAAGCTAACATTTCCGGATGGAGTCAACAGCGGTGTTTGGCATTGCGGAATGGGTTGACAAACTCCAAAGGCAGGTCCAACCCGCATGAAATATTTACGAAGGACGGCTTTTAACTCGGCTTTCAAATCTATGCAAACCATTTCGCAAAGATATGGGTAGTAATGACCAGTATGAATTTTGAACTGCAAGGAATAATGCACACAAAAAATTATTCGACATTCCTTTGGAAAATTGGCTCTATTATTGAAAACAACAAACTTACTCTGTCTTCAGGTAGTTTCAAGACTTTTGTTAGACACAAAAGAAGTAGATTAGTCCATGTATCTCTGTGTGCGTTCGAAGGTAACATTAAGAAGTATTCTAATGCCCCCTTACATGTTGCAATCAAGCGTCTTTCGATCTCACCATACGCCTCCATTCGCGACTCATCCAAATACATTCGAAATAGAATTCTTAACGAAGTAGCTAAGCTTTGTGTTTCTTGAGGAATTAGATTAGGCTTGGCTTGGCCTTTGAAACCTGCCTTCCATAATAGATTCCGCTGTGTGCAAAAATATCGAACATGTTAAGTAAATACGTAAAACGTAGTGTTGAGTAATTAAATTGGAGACAATTAATGTACCTGATCATTGTCTAGATTAAACGATTTTGCAAACCTATGGGACTCTGCCAAACTGTCTAATAGAATGAATAAATGTTCACTACTCAGAAATGGATACATTCCTTGCTCTTCACGTTGTTGTTCACAGTGTCCCAGTTTTTCAGACAAATCAGTTTGAGCTAACGCCAAATTTTCAGCGTCTTCTTTCTTCGATGTGGCGGGGAAAAATACAATATTGTCGACAGTTTGAATCAATTCCAACTGCACAATGCATTTTATCAGCAGTCGAGAGAATAATTTTTCATGTTCCTTCAGCAAAAAAATAACATTGATAATAATTTGGTGGTGGAATTAAAAAGAAAAGAAAAAAGTTTACTATTTAATACCATTTTTGACGACATGAACTCTTCAGGGGAACCTCGAGACGGCTTAAATTCGTTTTTGATTTCAGCAACATGGTTCTAGAACAAGTTTAACATATGTACATTAAGGATAAAAACTGCTTTTATATTTATGCATACATATTCCAACTTCAACCACATTACCACAACATTATTGTCATTACTTGTTCCGCTGGCTTCCAAGTTAAGAGCACCTCCGATTGTGTAGTACCAAAAACAGTCTTTAGGAAGTTGCAACTGGAATTCCATGCCATCGAGGTAAATTTCGAGCCACTTGATATTACTAAATGTTCAAAGCAGTGAGTGCCTGAACGAGCAAGTTGCTCGTGGTCTACAAAAAAGGAAATAATTAATTGTTAGAATTGATGTACTGCATCCGTTGTATAATTAAAAAGGTTGGGATATTAAAGTAATAATTTTACCTTGCTGAACGCACCACTGAAGCTGCGTGAACAGATCATCCATTAAAAGTGGCCCTAGGACCTCGAAGTACTGCGTAAAAACGTCAACTATAGCAAACAGAGCATGATTGCACGTAGTAGTCATCCATTCTGCTTTCTGTAAAGTCACACAAGAATTTGAACGAAAATTTCATACAGCATTGTAAAAATCCAATATTACTAAACTAACTTCATGATGCTGTTCCGGTAGTTTCATATTGTCAAATATTCTGAACAAAATCTGAAACAAATCTTTCCACCAATGGGGCTGAAAAGACTCTCCATAAGTTTTGATTATTTCAAACATTACCTAGAACATTTTACACAACTTATGTTACATTCACCCATCTTGTCATAAGAAATTGTTTAAAAAATGAATAAATAACTTACAGTAAGAGCTCTCGTTCTCACATCTAATTTACATCGATTGACAATACAAGACAGCTCAAATAAGATGGGAAACCAACCACGAACCCAAATCCTATCTGTTTCTGCAACAGTTACTTCGTCCATGCTGTGTTCGATTAAAAGCTAATAAACCAAATAAAATATTACTTATTAGTGCAATCGAAGATTAAATACGGACAGTAAGTTTAAATTAAATATAATGTAAAATTACTTGTGGCTTCTCATGAACATATTTGGCACAATGGCGAATGAGCCGGATGGCTTCCATACTAATATCAGGGAAACCAGCATTACAGGCAAACTCTGATAAGCATTTGACCGCGTCTTGGAAGGAATCTACTAGAATCACTAAACTTTTGTCGTACAACTCTCCAATAATTCTGTTTGTTGTTTGGAAGGCCATGTCAACGATATTCGAGTCAATGTCAGAGGCTGACAAGTGGAATACACTAAAAATATTCTTCCATCCTGAACGAATTTTGGCGGATTGAACATTCACCATTTGTGTTATACACCGAACAACCATATCTCGAATACCAAGAGAACTGTTAAATAAAACAAAAGGAAGAAGTCATGAATAAAGGTATTGAATGCAAACATCAGAATTCGAAAATTAAAAAGAACAAAATGCTGACTAACTGATTTTTCTTCATGATGTGTTCGAATGGGCGGAGAAAGTCCTTTTGAAACCGAAAATTAGCAAATTCTCCCTTTTCAATGAACTTCATTGACAATTGACGAAGGGAGTCAAGTGCAAAAAAAGAAATTTCTTCATTTGGAGAGCATCCTACACGATTAAAATGGTCACCAAGCACCTATGAGACGAGAGTGAAATGGCACGTTTAGCTTTAGTATGGTGTAACCTGGAAATTTGGGTGATATAGTTTAAATGTGTACCTCCCAAATTCTGGACCACTGAAGACGAATACGCCCCATATTGTAATAAGATATTTCAACAATCTTTTGTAGACTAAACATTCTGGGATGGTGTGGATTTGCCAATTCGTCTATTGAAACATGACACAAAGCTTTCACAAAATCAACAATAGCGTCCCCATCCAACCTGGTCGATCCAGTGAAAATTCGATCAACTGCAACGACTACACTTTGAGAACTCGTTTCTCCGATGGATTCTTTTACACTTGCTATAGGTCAATCAAGATTAAAAGCCTTTAGAATAGTATGACCCTGAATAACACGGATTTAGAGATATTCAGGAAAGTAAAAACATACGGTCAAGAGAATTGAAATTGAGAGACATGGGGTCATGCGATTGATCCATATATGAACCAGCAAGCGACGCCCACGTCAGTGTACTTTTGGGTGCATCCCTAGTAGATCGGTGACCTGAGCCAGCAAGTTGTGCCAGCTCCAGCTGAGAAATGCACTTAAGGATGTCTAACCAGGCACTTCCCAAATAATTGCCTTCTGTTTGAGCAACAGTAATTAGAGTCTTAATAGTGTTAATGTTCTTGCTTTTCATTTCTGTCAATGGACAGTTGCTAGCTGTGAGCAAAGTAAATCTAGCCAACGCCTGCACGTAGGCATCTCTCTCCAACTGAAATAAAACCCAAAATTCGCTTATTTACAACTTCAATTCTAATCATATCAAAGTTAACATGAATTGAATTACTGTTTCTCAATCACCCTCATGTGAAATATGCAAGCAATATGGATGGCACATCGCAATCCTTCCAAACAGAGATTCGAAATCTCGGCATCGTCGCAGTCCTGTAATCCGACACTAAAAGCAGCTAAGAATGGCGTCCATGCCAGTTTAAACATTGGGCGAACATGTTCCAAATGTTTAGCTGACGTGAAGGAAACTTGTGCATGACTAACAGATTCCATTAAACTCTTTGCAGTGGCTGCTAATTCTTCCAATTCCATATTCCATAACAGCCGTCGTCTTTTGTCGTTTGGTAAATTAGCTGCAAATTCAGAGCACGAATGATATTTTTCGAATGCTTTCTTTGAATAATTACTTTAATATTGTGGTTTTAGTATATTAGGAGACCAACGTACGATTTTGTTTGCCTAGCTTCTGAGAACCTTTCATCTTGATTTCGTTTCCAGCGATTTCATCGTATATTTGGGAAAGATATTCTTCTGGAAGGTCTCGGCTGTCGTTAATGCCTCTGTTCATTTTGATATATTGTTCTTTGCTCATCTTGTGTTTGACCTAATGGTGTTGCAAAAATAATTATCAGGATAACTTAAAATATACCAAGGTGGAAAATTTACAAAAATTATTAGATTGATTACTTGTGGGCTATGCAGATCCGTTGTAAGCATTATAATAGAATAAGCTAACACATATGCAGTGTCAGCACTAGCAAAAATCCCAATGCTAAAAACAATTCAAGTGAACAATTGAATAATCATATGAAACAGTAGAACTTCCGAACGCTACATATGAAGACCAAAATAAATTTTTCTTACTTAGGATTGCATTCACAATATCTACTTGCAAACTTTTCCATCAGTCGATCGATTTTTTGAGCTTCTCCAGGAAGCCTAAACCCTTCCAAAAATAGACGAAGGCCTGTGACAAAATCTTTCTCTTTAAAGTCCATATGATCAACGTACGCGTACATGACCTAAATAAATCAAATACACATGTAGTGCAGACTGATTGAGTACAATTTTTCCTCAACATATGAATACTTGGTACAGTTATTCAAATTAAAAGCCATTCAAACAGTTCTGACAAGAAATACAAAATTTTTGTATATACCTGTTTGTTAATTTTGTCAGGATCCCCCAAGAACTCCCCCACAATAGTTTTATCAAGGCGTTCGTCAGTCAAAAAGAAGTATGCAATGTCTTCTGGAGTTTCTCTCAATAACTTCCGTTCGTACAAAAAAGCAAGACCACGTTTCGGTTTTCGATTGAACCTGGTGAAAACAACATAGATGTTCAACCAATAGGTACAAAATGGATGATAACTTGATAACTTTTCCGTACACTAAATTATGTAGTATAAAAATATAAATTCCACGTTACAATTCTATTCCATGTTCCCAAATATCTTTCTGTTGTTTAATGACTTCAAATTGTTCCGGATTATCATCCCCTTCAGGTTTTCTACTTTCTCCGTCTTCCTCTGCGTTTCTTTCAGCAGCTGTAATTCAATATACAATTCATTATTTAAACTATGTAAAGTTCCGCGTAACAATTTCATGCAAATACAAGCTTTATATTGTACGTACTTAAGTTGGACTGAGTCTGTGGATTGACATACAAAGATTGACTCCACTCAACCATACATTGTAAAATTCCTACAAGACCTTCGATTCCTTTAACTCTCATGGCCTTTTCTTGAATGGCACTGCTTCCTACAAGATCGATTCCTTGTCTTCCTTGAGCGATTTTACTAAGGTCGTTTACCAACCTTTCAAAAATATTGGCAGCGGACAGGTCGCAGTCATAATTCACATAAAGGTCTACAATGCACTGCGCATCTCCACAAATTCGTGTCAACGCTTGCACAGCCAACCATTTATGGTCAAACGATGATCCTGGCGACTCCACTAATGGTAATAGTATGTCTTTAAAGAAAACCTGGTCAAAACATTAAAGATAAACAAATTACAATGGCTAACGCACAATAGCATAAAATTTGTTAAAAGTAATATATATAATGGTACACACTTCAATTTGCATCTTCAAATGGGTTTTAAAGTTAGCCAACAGAGCTAAAAAGATAGCCAGGGCCAGTTGAAAGACCTCAGGGACGGAAGAAACTCCATTCTTTGATAGAGCAACACACAGATATTGCCTAATAGCGGTGATGAAAATTGGATTTGATTTAAAAACGTCTCCAGCATTTTGAACAATTGAAAGCAGCAGTTGTAAGGACAATATTTTTGACCTCAGCTCGTGAGATCTACAAAAAAAAGTTCAACATAATAATCACATTATCAATCTTTCATTTCTCATCAAATACCTCTTGGAGTATCAGCCAGCCAATAGCAACTCTGGGGTAATGATACCTTATTTTTATGTGACTTAACAAATGACAAATAACATAAACAAGAAACAAAATCTATGAAATGAAGCATACCAATCCCATATATTCCTTCAGCACTTTCTATTTTGATTACACTAGATAGACTAACTATTCACTAAACTTACTTTGGATCTGGTATTCCATCGGGCAAAGGTTTCATCGAAAGTTTACACAGCGCCCGAAATACAAGGAATGCGTCTTTTTGCAAAATATGAACAAAGTGAGCACTAGTTGTATCGTTGTCTACACTTGTTTCCATACTTTCCTGAAATATGAACGAATAGAAATCGTTTTATAAAGGCCTTAATGTTAAATTCTAACTGAGCCAAACGATTATTAATTATAAGGGTCAACCTTGACATCCATCATGATGCGAAAATACTTTGAGGGAGAATGAAAAACAACACAACAATTCAAAAAAGTGCATAATCATTCGCATTGTTTTATGCAACAGCAGTTTAGGAAGTGAAATATTTACCTGTGAAGGCACTCTGGTTATTGTTGGCGTGTTAGGAGTAGAGTGGGCGTTATGATTTGACGTCGTCTCTTCCACAATCGAAAGTGAGAGCGTAGGAGATATTGAATTGGGTGGTTGTTGAGAAGACTCATCTGCTTATTATAAGGAAAGATAAAATGTGATGAAGTTTTAAAACTTCATCATGGTGTACATATATACGTAAGTGTTTTTAAAACCTTACCCATTTTTTCTAAAATATCTTCTAAGAGATTTTCCGCAACTTCTCTTGGAGATGGTTGTTGTACGAGAATTTCCGGTGGAAGTTCTTGCTGAGTTTCACTTTCACTGCAATCTGCCACAGCACTATTAAGATCAACACTTAAAACTTCTTTATTACCCTCCTCGTCTCCTTCCCCTTTCTCACAAACTCCGTTTTCGCCACCAACAACCTGGACATTGCCCAGAGACTCATTATTATCTTCTAAACTGTTATCGACCTTTTCTTGATTTTCAGACTCTGTGTCACTAACAATGGCACTGTCACCGTCCCCCTTGTTTGCACTGACGTCCTCCTTTGCCTCATTGAAGTCAGACTCGGGTTGACAATTTTGTTTCTTAATTTCATTACAATCAACATTTTCAGCATCCCCGTTGGCCACAGCACCTTTGGCGGCAGTCCAGTCTCCTTCACCTTTATTAGTTTCATCTGAAGATTTTAATTCAATTTCGTCGGGTTGCGGCGTTCCATGATTTTTGACCCCTTCATTTAGCTCACTCACATTGTCATTACTACTAGAGATAGATTTCTCACTTGTACTGTCTGCAACACCATTTACTTGATT
>JABASC010002813.1:0-16153 GCA_019776185.1 Plutomurus gul
AATATTAACTAGACTACCACACTATCAAAAATAATCTAAACATAATATCATTTGTTTGGAAAAATTATGCAGATGGGTAATAGAAATTTGGGTGCTTACAACGTAACATAATTCTATATTTCTCTTGGGAATTTCAAATGCTTGGAAGGAATTTCTTTTAAAAATTGCACATTTTAAATGATTTCTTTTGTGTGTTGAATTTGAGATCGGCAACGTTAATACCCTTTTTGTTGTCGATTGTGAATATTTATAGCTAAGAAATTGGAAGAATTATTACACAAGAATCTTTGTTCCTGCGTTCGCATTACTGATTACTAGAGGTACATTATTTTGCATTAGTGTGAAATTCTGGATGAATATAATGTAGAAATATAGAATATTTATTTTTATATAAGTATATTGTTATGTATACATATGCAAATTTCTGTCTAAGTCAAAGAGGTTGTCTCTAAGGCGTTTGTAGTGTCTCTAGTGACAAGGGTACTAGTGCTCGCAATCATTAGATGTACAGTAAATTGAGAATGAAAAATTGTTATTATTATCTTATGATCTATCTTAGAGGTATGTTAGAGTGCGAGCAAACGATATTGACACGATTGTAGATATTACGGTTCACGCTGCAAAACTTTACTGCCCATTTTTTGTCACAAAAAACGTTATACAACATGAATTCATACTAAAACTCGATTTTAGTCTCAAAATTAATAGTAAAATTTTAATCTTATTTTAACATTTGTATGAAGGATTTGTGTGTACTTTATTTAGGTTGTACTTGACACCACTCATTTATCATGACATTTCCGATAACCTTTGTCCTCCTTAATTCATACAAAGGTCTGTTCATTGTAACATCTTATGATACAGTTCCATGGTTCCAGACCAACGACGCAGTTCTTATCAGAGTTAACGTGAGTGCTGTGCTTAGAATTTTAGATGAGTATCGAGGGGTAGGATTTTATTAAAGCAAATTATTGAAATCTTGCTAATGTGTACAAACAAATGCACTTGTAAAAAACATATTTCAAACAATTTCATACAAATACGAGACAGTGTTCATCCAATGAACCTACTACACTAACACAACACATAAAATGAATTAAACTTTTGATATAGTAATAGGTTTCAATCTTTCAAGTTTTTACAGCTCTGCAGAATGTGCATAAAGGACCATTCTCATTCTTGACAGTTTGCATATCAATAATCGCAGTTTATGTTATTTACAATTTATAATAATTAGTCTATTAAGCAAATTCTAAATATTTTGCCAATCCATGTATACGAAATCTTAAAATAGGCGTCTTCAACTACTTTATTGCACTACTTAGCAAACTAGAATCTAGGAAGTGGAAGGCTGCTTTAAGGACGGCTTCCGTAGCTGAGAGAATAAAAGTAAATCTTGGGATATTTAACACAACAAACTTCATACTTTACAAGACAACCACACACATACACATCTACATAATAATCTGCTACGCATTTGCTGTACTATAAGGTATGTCACCATTTAGGACTAAACAAGGTAAAATTGTAGGTTCCTGCAGGGAATCATGTTTTCTTAACTATTTAAAAAACTTACAATTACAATTTATCAACCGTACTTAAATACATTCATTATCGTCTCAAGTGACTAAACATTGTGAAAATAGTAAAAATGAATACAAACTAATCCAATCTTTCTATTCGAGTAAATTTTCATATACCTATCATCATCCGCTATTTCTAACTTGTTTTCACGTAAGGTATTATTTCACATTTTACACCATCTCCTTTAGGAAAGGTTTGTTTTAGTGTCATAATAAAGTATAACTGTGTACAGTGACTAAAATGTTTGACTTATACAGAATCTTCGTCTATAACGGGGATAGACCTAGGAGGTAGAACACGACTTCCTTTCGGATGACTACGAAAAACTGCGCCTTCCTTTGACGGTCCACTTTGAGATCGACCATCAAAAACAGGATGCAATTGCTTAGGATTTAACGACATGCCAACGGTCAGTTGATTCGGAGTTGCGGAAGAAGTGCCAGTTGGGTTTGCGGCAGCAGCTAAACTTTGCCGAGCTGCAGACCATCGTCGGGCTCTCCGTTCCACCAGAACTGCATAGTCCGGATCGTACTCGGATGCCAGACAATTCTCCACTTTGTTACACGATGTTATGCATTCTCCAAGATATTCTGCCCATTCATCAAAGTATATATCCTAGCAATGGAGATGGAAGTACATATTTGATCATGATTTTATATATTTGTTTTAATTAATTTTTTTTTCATTTTCTGTTTTTAAACTCACCTGAAAATCCATGTCAGCAATTCCTTCTTCGGATATGCAAGTCAACTCTTTGATCATAATGGACGGGTCAACACCTCCACCCTGCTCATCTTCTTCCTCCGAATCGTGTTTTGATTGAGGTGAGACTTGCTCCACCGGAAATGCAAATGACAGCCTCTTCGTTTTTGGAGACTGACTCCCATCCGTAGTTTCACATCTGACATTGAAATGAAAATATAAATTGTACATACTACCAATACTACGCAATAGAAATATCTTCTGTTATTAACCACATATGTGGGAAGAGCACATTCCATCGATTTCGTTACAAATCCCCCACAATTTTTCTTTCAACAGTAAACATGTAAACATTTTGTGAGTTTCATATTAAAAGGTTTGGTATAATCGCAGCCTTATGCTAACAAGTTCCCTGGGTGCATTATTTATAATTTGAGAAAAAGCTTGAACTCTAATTTCAAAGGCATTTCTAGACATTCTGTGTAAATAATTGGAGAAAACAGATCTTACGTTTTCATGGAGCTGTTAGCACTCTTCCTCCGTGATAGACGACGTCTCCTCACGTCTGTGAGAAATAAACACGCAGAGCCGATGAAGACTGCCAAGGCTGACATGTAATAGCCAGATTTCCATCCCACGTGCACATTCAAGTAACCTGTCAATAATCCTCTCATAAACATGTGCCCACGTGTGCCATATTATTTACTAGTATTATACCAGATTATTAGCATTACACGTCTAAACTAATGCGTATTTACATCCTAATAACCGCTAAGTAACCACTTTTATGGTTTCAAAGCACATCATTTGTACGTCATGTGGTAATTAATACATACTTAGTATAATTAGATTATAATACCAGATTTAGGTTCGTGTGGTCGTTGCTCTAATAGTATAAACAAGAAGTAGATTAATGTTTTGTATATAAAATATTCTTTAATCAAATAACATTCTAATTGGATGAACTTCTGAATTTTCTACACTTAGCAGCAATCGGTTCACTTGCTAATATTATTAGAATTTTTTAACTCGTCTTAGATAGACTTTTAATTTTTTCAATATGAAATTACAATCCAAGTCAAAAATTGACAAGAATTATCAACAACGCCTACCAAATAGGGAATGTTTAGATGCAACAAACAAAAGCACTCATTTATTAGAGATAATTGTTTTCTCACATAAAAGTGCATTTTATAGTACGTTCAATTTCTAATTATTATACAAGTACCTCTTGAACAAAATAGCATACCGATTCCAAAAATCTGGATTAGCATATAGGTATACATATCTTCACTGTGCAATTTATGAAAGGTTTTTCATAAGTTCTGAAAGTTCAAAATGTGAAATCAATGTTAAAAATTATCTAAAAACTAATTCTAATAAAGTAGTAGTAGCTGCTAATGTATATTGGAATGGAATAAACTATCTTTTTATATATTGTACCCATAGTAGTACTGCATGTTCATTCATTTTCATATTGTGAACCAATGTAGAATGTATATCAGGGGGCAGTACTTTTATCTGTGTGTTGACTGTTGATAGGAAACAATACGTACCGGGAATGTCAATTTTCCAATAAATAACCTGAAAAAGGCAGGAGAAAATCGAAGTGTCCAGTTATCTATCAAAAAATATCATAAATCTCTTGGAAATTTGATCTGTTCGCAGCAGATACACTTCACAATGCGCTTATGCAATCTCCGTCTCGCTTCTGCTATGCATCAATTCTTCCCACCTTCCCCACACACCATGTACACATAGATCTTCTAATAGAAGCCACAGTGAAGAAATGACCGTCTCCTTCCGTCCACCATAACTTTTGATACGTTTTCAAGGAGCACACTATATACATAATTCTATACAAATGGAAGAAACCTTCTAAAAAGCTTCGTTTGTAAAGTTAAAGATTGGAGACCGAGATAAAGAGCTAGCACAAGCATATAATACGTAAGAGTGAGCCATTCCAAGTAAATAAACGAGGTCATAAATCTTATCACTGCTCAAGTACATGCTACAACCAACATACAGAAAGATAGAGAGGTAGAGAGAGAGAGAGAGAGAGAGACATCGACGAAGCGTACTTGTTGTTGGAATACCCAGGAAGAGCGGTATGGCTTGGGCACATTGGAGAAAGGACCAGGCTCGGGGGAAATGTCGTGCTCGTACTCGCTCATAAGTGTATACTTTCAGAGCGTAGCTGTAGCCTCCGAGAGAGAAGCCGTAGACCCACGCGAAAATCACCATTCCACTGAATCCTTTCACAGAAGTCAGAGCTACTATTGAGATCCCGCAAATAACACTCGCCACCTAGAAAAAATTATTAAAATTTCTAATAATGTTTTATGAGTATATGAAATAGGTGAAATTGTAGAGTACTAAGCTCACTTGGCATAAATACTGTTTAGAGACTCGACAATCTTGATTCTTCTGAATTACAATTAAACCAAAGAGACAGCAGCCGATTATCCAAGATGCCCCAACATACACGTGCAGAAGAACTAGTGAATGCTCATCGAATCCTTCGTCGACACAAATTTCATAAATAGAGAATAAAGGAGTCATGATACCATATGAAGTGAAAGCACTAGAGAGTAATAAAATCTGTAGAGTCTTGCTCTTTAGACAACTGTAGTCTATGAATGGAGGTTTATCGTCGCGCTTTTCCTTCTCCTTCACCTGAAAGTTTTTATTTTAAGAATTCGTTAATAATTTCTGTTATTTAATTTTTTATATACTTATACAGATAGATTGATGGAATTGATAAACGTACTTTTCTTTTTTGATTCTTCAAGTGAAGTATAGGCTCTTCGCTGAGGATGGTATAGTGAGGCAGAGCGATAGCATGTGCCCAAGAAAAATGTAAGAAACAATGACCCTGTCACAGCTTGAAGTCCAAGTCGCCATCCAAATGAACTGCGATTTGAAAGACTAAATTAATTCTTATTATCCGGTACGACAAATTCAATACCCAATTATGTAAGATTTCGTATTTTAACCATTTCGTCAATTGAAGATTCTGTTAATTTACGGACTTGTTAGCGAATTTTATTGGTTCTTTGTCTCGTTGTAAAGTAATATAAATTGTATAAATTTAAATTAAGTATGAAATGCAAGTGTTTTTCCATGTGTGAGACACTAATTAATATCCACTCACATACATACAATCTTTTTATCAGTGGGAAAGCAAAAGAAATTTTAACTGACCACGCTGAAAATCGATAGTATGCTGTCTGTGAGCTTTACTCATAAATAATAATATGCTTAAGCATTGGAAGGTAATATAATATTGTCAAGAGGATTGGAGAAGCAGAGCGCGTACTTTTGGCAGAGTTGCAAATAAAAGTGGGTTGCAAATTGCGAGAGGGATATTGCAATGGAATTACTACTGTAATGGAAATAAATGAAGAAAACGGATACGAACACAAAAGATAAAATGTCCATTGTGCAAAATTGAAGGCAAAAACATACAATAAATATGTAGCAAACAGAAAAATAATAGCACCATCTGCATAAATTTTTTTCGCAGTACTTTCGGAGAAAATCAGACCAAATACCTTATAGCAGTTTGAATAGAGGCTGACATTAGAAGAATTCCTAATCCAGAACCAGACACAACAACGATTTCCACCAACTCTCGCTTTCGTTTAAAGTACTGTCCAACCATTAAAGAAGATGAATCTCTCGAAAGTCCAACACCAATACCTGTGGATTCCAACAAAAAATGGTCACCTTAACATTTGTATGAAGGATTTGTATGAAGACGAACTCGAGTCAGACTCCCACTCCTTAATAAAAACATAAATTACACATAATTATTATACAGAATTATGACTCAACTGTAAAAAAAGATTAGAAAGAACTAATTATGACTAATAGAATACTAATAGAAAGCCATAATATTTCCATGAAAATCCTATTAAACGGAGATTTTGTAACACAGAATTCCTGAATCGTGCATTTATGAGCCCACCATTTTTATAATAAAAATTTCCACCACGATGAAGACTATCGATTTATCAATCTGTATATTTTCACCCAACACACATTTACCTTATTGTAAAATTGGTGTATTCTTAAAAAAATTTGTGCATTCCGACCTTGAATAAAAATTTGTTTAATTTAAAATACAAACGAATACCACGGCACGAGAAGTATATGTCGTTTCGGGCTAACTGCAAGGTGAGATTCCAATGCGCACCTACACATTTGCAGCAGGTGGCATCTTTGAAGTAATCTCAAAGTACCCACACCTAATAGTACAAGATTAAGTGGCATTTAAAGAAAATGAAATTACCCATAAAGATCCCATAGCTGAGAAAGAGCTGGTGAAACTGCGAGGCAAAGGAGGTGAAGAGACATCCAAGAGATGCTACAAGCCCTCCAAATACGGCGGCCAGTCTCGTGCTCTTCCGTTTACATATTGAGACAAATATGGGGCTTAGCAGCAATGATACTCCTATAGACACAGCACCCAACCATCCTGTTACGAAGAAAACAAAGAGAAAATAATAATGAGTCTCGTAATCACAATCATTCAGCGCTCAATTAGCACTTTATGTTTATTAGTTGTCCCATTAGATAAACTAACTTCTTCTTTATTAGTCTCGCTCTATTGTCTTGTCTGCGGACCGACTCCTACGTACGACCAACGAAACAATACGCACTAAAAGATTTACTATAATACATAATACACATACAATAACATGTAATGTATCTCATTGGGTGTACAATACACTCGCAGTAACACATGTATGAAGTTAATGAAAGAGTACAGGATCAAACAATGTATAATGTTCCTACATACCACACGACCTACAAAGAATGATTATTTAAGAATGACAAGAAACATGCTTACTTTCAATGTTCACAGGCTTCTGCTTGCTAAGAACATGTTAAAAGTAATTTGTTTAGGCAACGTTATTAGTAACATGGAATCAATTTGTTTTCTTGCTCATTTGAATATAAATGAAGGGGTGCTTCCAGTTGGTCTACAATTATGTACATGAGCTTGATTGCTTTAGTACTACAATTAGAAGGAGAGATATTACATACATTGCTTTTGATGATTGGGACGGATCCACTATTGAATAAACAACATTAGTCATCTGTTCGCTTTGCTAATTACTACTAATGGCCCTTCAGTACGTAGATTAGAGTTAAGCTATTTTTGCTGTGTAGTGGTCATTGAATAATTAACCGTATCTGTAGTCAATGCACACATGCCCTTAAATGCACAAAGTCCCCTGAGTTCATTTAAGAGTTGATACCCCGTATCTTATTTAGTCATAAAATTATCGATGAACTACTGCAATCATTTTTTGTAGAAAAGTGATTTTTGATATGGTGTGACATTCGTTTTGTGTTTACGATTTTTTACAACAAAATTACTAGAAACCTTGCGTGCATTCTGCACATGCAACAAAGTAATGTAAATCTCAGCAGAACTCTATGATAATTTGAAGACATCAAACAAAAAGGCTCACATCAATGAGTTACACAGTATAAAGGCCATTGGATTCCTTAACAATGCAAGCATTCAACACAATCGAGTAGCACATTTAGCATTAAGCTGCATACACAAACAATAAAAGAGTCTGAAAAAATGGTTAAGCTCATCTTCCGACTCGGTAGAACAATAAAATTTGTGAGGTACCCACTCAATGTCAAAAGTGACTGACGTTTGGTGAAATTGAAGTTTTTAACACGTCCAGTTCACCCATTGTCTACTTTTCAGCTTCATGCTGAGCACACACTATGAAAATGCAACCATGCAGCTTTATCTGAATGAACAACGATACAACGAGCAAACCTTACTGCTACCCATTATAATATTATAGCACGCATTACGCATACAATATCTATAATAAGACTGTATCTACAACAAAAGGAACCTCGTTGTTGTTCTGTAAGTGAATTTCTTGTGTTTTATCGGAATGTTTTACATGTGCTTCTCTTCACTTTGATTTAGGGATTGGCCCGTGTGCGCAAGATTCAACGAAAGATACAAGTGTATAATAAATTCCCAATTGAAATACGATAATAACTGTGTATGGAAGGTTATGCACTCGCAGTACAATAATGATAAATGGACCCAAGAATCAGTCGAGAATAGTACTTTATTCACGTGTGGTTTATTGGATGCAGAGAGAACGACAGGTATTATGAATTCTCGATGACTTTTGTTGCTGGATTGACAACTGGGAATTCGTCATCCGATGCTTGTCTAATTGTAATTTGAGGGGAGTCTTTACGATGTACAATCAGGAATGTACATCGTGCTCATTCTTAAATCATAAGTCAATGTAAGTTCGAGTGTATTTATATTCGAAATTCGAATCCAAGATTTTATTTATCGATTCTCCATTCTCTGATATTACGACTTTAGAGTTTTTATTGTACTGCACACTAATTTAATCCGATTTGTTTTTAGATACCACAGAAACTGTTAAAAACGTTACTATTTAACTCAAGCAAACAGGTTTTAATTGTACAAGGTCATTTTCAAAAGACACAGTATTGGTATTGGAACATCAAAAGCTGCAATTTAGTTAATTAACTTTGATATAATAAGTTGGTAAAGTAAATTGAATAAAATTTTAAACATTTCAGCGGGCAACCACAACATGGCGTTAGATACATGACACAACTCCATCAGCTATGCGCCAATATGCTATTGAGGTTTGGTAGGGATACACAGTAAAGAAATAACATGTCTAAATAGTACTTTATATACAGTTATATATTTGTGTGTATGGGTACATCCACATTTACTGCATCGCAAGAAAATAAAATTTAAATGCATTGTGGGTGATATCAAATGAAAATATCATTTCTTATGTTCCTCTTTGAAGGAAATAAGATTTAGTGTTTTTAGAGGCAGAAAGTATGGGAGAATAATAGAAAAATGCAGTAACATTATGTAGATTGTGGAGCTCTTGTTGATTTAATGCCAAACTTTCCGAGGATTTGTCATACTTCCATGTAAACTCATTTGCGTTTTAAATTGAGAAGAGTTGCCAGAATCGGATCCGGGTGGGTAGCTCCAAAGACATGCCGCAATCCAAACTATACCGCAGATTACTGATTTTTTGCTCTCGCATGTCTTTTTACAACCGAAACATTCATATAATCGAGTAAAATACACTCTAAAGTGTCTCGGGTGCCACAGCACGTTTCATAATAAAAGTCGGAGTCGCAGAAGTTTCTAATTGTTCGTTCAAATAAAATTATTAGTAGATACGCCATCCTTTCCAAAATGGTCCTGGTGCAATCCTGCACCGTTGATTTAATAAGGGTGAAAGATTTTTTTAAATTTAAAACTCCATGTTTAACCTCATCTGCTGTCTTACTATTAGTACTTAAAAGTCTTTACACCCGCATTTATGATTTCCGCCACGTCGAATTATCGTAAATTTACTATTTTGAAGATAAGTTTGTCTGTTTTTGCGAGTGAACAAATGGGCAAATATTCAAATATGTTCTTTAGCTAACAATAATTAAGTGTACTGAAAATGTTCTTACACTTTACACATGTTAGTACACACTTATTGTTAGACATTATATAATTTAACGCAAAAATACAAAAGAGCCACCACATAACTATAACAATACATCTTCCACATTCCACACTCACTCCATTGGAGATAAATGGTGATTCAGAGGTCGTAGTTTTTTATTGTCCAAATAGCAGAAAATTTTGTTAGCCACTCGTTAGCATAGGATTAGACAGTGAGTAAGTGAGATAAGACGAGACCAGAGAGACAAGCATAAGAACTGTTGTCATCTGCTAAACCGTTTTGAGAGTAGGGAGAACGTGATAGTAATATTGTCTCTCTCTTTCTCTCTCTTTCTGACATATATTGTTTGTACAGTCCCCACCACAGCGAGAGCCGAGCGCGGGNACGGAAATCTATGTTAATTCTACATCAAAACATCTATGCACGTGCGAGGCACAAGTGAATGAACTGCGAATGAGACAACAACGATGCGAGACTACCTTCTTCGCTCTGTCCAACTCGCAAATGACTCCTTATTTATGACGGCATCCGAATCCCTATGCTCTTACTACTACGTATATATTACACCTTTCTTCATTTTCCACACTATGTATTATAAGTACATACTTACTGTAGAGTCACAAATGAATCAATCTTCCTTAATTTCTGGTAGATGAACCGAGCTGATTTTTCTTTTTGCTAATTGACCACCTTCTTATTACGTAATACTAAAAAACAGAAATCTTATCTAGTTATGTGTTAAACAGAGATAAAATGGCAAAAGAAAGAAAAATCCCACGATATCAACTGTGCTAACAAACAAACACAGAAAAAGATTTCCCTTTGTTTGTTGTTTTCTGTTCGTTCATCTTTCTGTCTGGAAAACTACAGACTGCTTCGTCTGCATGCATTGCATGTGCAATTTTCACCTCGAGAGGCTTGGAAAAGGAATGTAAATTACAAATAATGAGGAACAGTACAAAGTAGTATAACATTGAATCAGTAGAAAAACGCAAGACATGCCATGCCACACCATTCAGGAATGAACGGAGGAAACTGTGAATGAAGTCAGCAGCATCTTCACAGCTAATCACTCGAATGCAGGTACCTAAAAAGTCAATGTATTGATTGCAGGAATGCTCATTTCGATGAGATGAACTACGCAGGTGGAAGCTGCATTGCTTAATTGCGTGCTTCACGTTTCCCTGTGCATTTCTTTTGATTTTTTCCACCAAAACATTATCAACCTTATATACACAGTAGTATATGCAGGACTCCGTATTCTACGCACAGCCAGGTACTTAACATCCACAAAGCCATCTACACCTAATTAGGACGGTTGAGAGATGGGATGCTTTGTTTGTTGCTCTCGTTTCACGAAAAGTTTCGTGTTTCTTCTCTCGCCAATAAATTGTCCGTAGTTTTCAATTCGTCGTTTCAGGCAAAATATGAATGGTAGTATTCTCTCAGTATATATTTAATACAGTAATAGTGGTGGTAATAGTAGCAGTGAAGTTGTTATTCAAATGAACACGCCATATTATATACTCTATAAGTAATATATGCAACAGAATACGAATAGTAATAAGAAAGCACTTCTCTTTGCAAACAGTGTGCGAGTGAGTAAATTGAATGTCTATTGGATCGGAGGGATAAATGAAGTTTGAAACCGGTTTTTGATTACCTACGCTCTGTGTTTTGTTTTCCTATGCGCTCATTTCATTTGCTATGTGTGCAGCAGCAGAAGAAGAAGAGCTACATTACTGTGTGTACGTGTAGTATTGCACGTATTGATGTATCTGTCTGTGTAATCGACAGACTCCTTTAGGAAGATTACGCGATTCAGTATTGCCTGATGTTAATATGCACTCCTCCGGTAAGTATACCATCTAAAGGGCTTATTAGTGAACTTTTGAGCAGCATGACTACATAATTGTATACAAGCGTGCTTGCTTTACTATTACTACTACTACGTCCTGTGCTTACTGTCAGCGAAACGCTGTACAGCAGCACTGTGCGAAATAAAATTAAGTAGCGAGAGATGAGTGTTTTGTTGCAAGGAGAGAGAACATGGAGTTGTTTTGTTGAAGTTGGCAAAAAGAAAAGTAAGTATTGCATTGTTGCTTTTAAATATTGTTATGTGTATGCAGAAAATATACAATATTGTTACCACAACGTTTACTACACATATACTTACTCTAGTTTATTATGTATGTAAATCGTCAACTGTTAAAATGATGGACCTGCCCATCTCATGTAAAATGGACATAATATATGCGTTTTGTGATTGTAGGCAACGAAAGCAATTTCTACAATGAGAGAGAGTCAGACCTTTACTGCAATGATTCTAATAAAATTCAGAGCCAGAGAGCAAGTCAATATTGTTAGTATAGAATAGAGACTTGGGTTTGTGAGCTTTTGCTCGCACTCACATAATATAAAACAGTTCACATTTCAGCCCTAATTGTATTGGCTGAAGGAACGAAAGAAACGGCTGAAAGAAATCAATTCTCTTTTACGATTTATAGATATTTTCTACAGACAAGGGCAAAACTGGGTGGGTAGTGTATTAAGTATTCTGTATCTGTAGCTCTGTGAGGTAATGTTATACTTCGTGAATACTTAAAAAGATTATGTATTTTTACTTGACTTGATTTGATGGTGAAGTCTGCTTTCCACAGAATGTCATTAGCTGATATTATCTATTATCCTCGACTTGACCTCCCAAGTTGGACTATTCCTCCCCATTCGTCATTCATCATAAAGAATAATGGTTAAATTATCATTTTTCACGAGATCGTGCCAGATTACAAAATTGCAATGTGAGATTTTTGGTTCTGAAGATGATGAATTCTATGGCAGAGGTAATTGCTGCCCAATAAAATTTAATTAATAATAATATACATTTTATCTAATGTAAATGCAGGTACAATGTCAGAAATCCCTTAATATTATTAAGTTGAAACTTGTTTTCAACATAATTAGTGCGATTAGAAACATTTATAGGTATTAAAACTTTTTTTAATTTAAAAGTAATAAGACGAAAATACCTGATTCAAGTCTAAGCTCGCTGCCAAACTTGTCAAAAATGCCCCAAACGACAACTCCAGTGGACAGGTGCAGTCCACACAAGATGGAATGACAAAAGAAAGCGGTGACTAAAACGACCCATCCCCATCCCCCCTATTCGGTCCAGTCCACAACCAAACCAAAGCAATTAGAACACCGCGTTACGAGTGAAAATGATCTACTAATTCATCGTAATAAAATATATCTACTTAATTTAATGAACATAGGCAAACCTCGGGGTAATAATGAACGGTAATCGTCGAATTACTATTATTGCTGGCAGCACTTGTACTATTGTTCCTATCTACAGGTGCGTGAGCGTGAACACTTCTAGGAAATCTTCCAAAGTTTCTGTTGTTTCTCCTTTGGACGTCGTTAGGAATTCTATGACGATTCCGATTGTTATCACAATTTATTAAACTGTCCGTTGGAACTTTGCCATTAGAAATGGAGTTAATTTGTCCGTCATCAGTGAAAACGTTTTCCACATCCCCATTACTAGGAATATGATTGTTGTTGTTCGTGGCGGAGGGATTATCAGAAATAAATGGATTAGTTTCTCGTTTTCTGCTCATCGAGAATCTGGTTGCGCTTGAGACGCTGTCATCATCGTCATTCGCCGGCTGCTGACGAAAGCTGTAAGAAAACTGACTGTTATGTTTATTGCCAATGGTAGTGGCGGCGGCGGTGGCGGCGATGGTCGTCTTGCTAGGGGAACTTTTATTCGGATTGCTACAATATCCAGGTCTAGAGTAATAACTGTGATCGTCTAACGAGGACAAATCATCATCATCCTGTCCAAAACGTACATCAAAATCTCCAATAATATTTCCTTCTATATCTACCAATCCACTTGGAATATCACTTGGCAATCCCACGCTCACTTCCTCTTCGTCGCAATAGTGAACGTGATTCTGAACTTTTTTCCTATTAGCTTGTTTTCCATTTGATTTCCGTTGGTTAGCTTGGATGAGATCGGAGAAATTCCTCGTGAGAAGGAAACGCTCCGCTTCCACAGGGTCAACTGCCAGCAATTGAAGTTGCAGTTTAGAATTTGAAGTGTATTCATTCTTTTCAATTGACGGACTGGTTGATGAGAGAATGCTATGCTCATCGTCCTCCTCCTCCTCCACATCGTACACCTCCAACGCTCGTCGCACATCCGATGAAGAACCTGAAGAATATATTCGACTGTCTGTTGGGAATAAGACGGCACTTTGAGTCCGACCAAATGTTCCTCGTAGTTTTTTCCCTTTGTTTGTTTCTGATGAATATGCCATTTCTCTTCTTTGTTTTCAGGTGATGACTGTTGTTTTGACAGGAGGATTCCACAGAGTGAAATTTCAACCAAAGCTGCACATCAATCACATTTTCTTCACTTTGTAGGAATGCCAGAGAGTGGAAAACATCTGTTTCCCCATTCAAATGCACTCATGTGTAAGCGACAGATTTCACTTTCTTCTTCGGAACCATGCTTGTCCATCTTCCATTTCAGCGGATTTGTTTACAAAGAGATACTACCCACACAGTAAATTCTAGCTCGGGATATCAAGCTTCAATGATAACAATCTCGGTATTTCTTTATAAACGTCGCTAAATATTTTTAGTTTTCACCATATTTAATTTCAAAAATATAACACTAGATTGATTGACACGGATAGGTTTGATTTTGTAAGCAGAAGAAGGGAGAATCTTGACAATGTGTTAAATTTCTTCCCCGGTTCTGTCAAAAAATTCTTAGGCGGACTATAATAACTGTGTAGGCTTGGATTCTTAATTTTTTGCTGACGAATGCAATAAACTGATAACATCTAGTGCAAGTCACACATAAGGCATCTCCCTACCAGTCAAATATGATAAACACGATCTGTATCACACTTTTTGCTGTACAAATCAAACCAAACGGACATTAATATTGAGCAGAGTTGTTGGTTGACTATCGTTTGCTGTCTCGATGAATATCTACCAGAAATCATACGCAAGAGTTGCCTTTTTCATATGCCATTGATTCTTGTTTGCTTTCGCCTCCCTTTTTCCCAGCCTCGTTTAATAAGCCTGGAGAAGTTTTCATCACGTTATCTAAAATTATGATCATTAAATTTGTGCTGCAGCATTTGCTTACGATTGGAGAGAGTGTAGTGGAGTAGAGTAGAGCCTACCCTCCAAATTAGGACGAAGCGACTGCATTGATGTTTTTCTTCGCATGTCAAGCCTTGTTTGACTCGTCTCGTCTTGCTTTTTTGTCTCAGTGAATTGACAGAACACCCGGTGCATTTGTTGAAGATCAATGCAACCAGACATACGTCGTCGTTCAATACAAAGATATCTCTGCTAAAATATCTATCCTATGTAGCAACAGCGTATACATGGAATTCCAAACTCTATGAAGGCTACAATGTACTATATAGCATTGGTATACTATAAATATGAACAAAGTGACATAACGACCACGATTCTCGATGCCACGACACTAGCAGAAAGATGAGACACAACAAAAAGCGGAAACACTTTTGGCAAAGTTTAGTCTGAACTCTGAACTGCTTCTTGCCTCTCTCCAGTGCCTACAGTCCAAAGCCACATACAAATATCAGTATAAGGGAGAGCGCACGGAGTTACTAACATTTCCACTTGCAATTTGACACAGCTACAACTAATAGTACCTATTACATGACGAAGAAAAGTTTCCCGTGTGTGAGTGTGAGGGCAAATGTGTGGGGAAAAGTGACAGCCGTTTTCACCTCGTAAAATTCAATTCAGAAAATAAAATGTCTACACTCATCATGCACATCAATTACACTGCTCTGCACAATACCGTCTGCGTACGTAGATATTTACAATGCAAGTGTGTGGACAATTTACGAGCAGCCGTAAAAACCGGAAGATAACAATGCAGAGCTCTGTAGTTGTGGTGTTAAGATGGATTCCTCAGCTACCACAATACGTTCACGTTTAAGTGAGTTAAAGATTTGTTGACATGACACTTGGCACACGACTGTGCAATGTAGCACCACTACATACTACTGGTATTCTTCTGTCAGCAAAAAAATCCTTTGATCGCGTGTTTCCCCTTTCTTAAGAGTAACTTGGCCCAAATGGAAACAAGGGTCTTTCTGCAGAAGAATAATTCGGACGACCACAGCAACAACACAAAGAAGGAGGAGTGCAGTCAGCATCTACCACTCCAGGTATTTAGGACATGTCACACACATCACGTCAATCGCTTGTTATAGAAATTTTATGTAGAGTTGAACCAAGTCATGGTCTAGCACTGAACTGCAGAAGGCACCATACCAACTACTAGT
>JABASC010002814.1:0-16152 GCA_019776185.1 Plutomurus gul
GGCAACTGAAAATTTAGAAAATTTCAAATGTACATGTTTTTCTTTTGTTTAAAACGGTTTATTATTAGAGTTTTTTGACAATTTACATTGGAGATGAATGGTGTGAATTAAATAATACTGTGTATTTTTATAAACAAGGATACTTCTGTAGAATTTTTTTTAAAAAGTTGATTACTTATATAATATAATGTTCGAAATTCGAAATTCTAATCCAATTTGCTTCATGTGACAGCTTTTTAGGCTGACCATCTTTTGAGCAAAATAAAAGTTAAAAATGCATTTTGAATATATTTTACTAGAAACGGTTTCATTTTGTTTATCCAGTTCGATAAAATTTACACGGACGCACGTATAAAAAGCGTACTTACTAGTTGGAATTAGGACGTTCCTTTAAATCAATGTTTCTATTCGTATGAGGGCGCTGAGTAAGTTACAATTCCCTACACCTCAAATTGCTTCAATATGGAATTCTACAATCATTCTATCAACATATTTTGTCCTGCTTTTTTACCATTTCTTTTGACAAGACATGGAAATACCTGCCTAACTTTTCTCGTCTAGACGGTGTTTCAGGAGGCAGTGCCATTTTATCGATCATGCCTCTGGAATGTTTATAAGCTAAAATTCTTATGGAAGTGCTTCCTCAGCCGAAGATTACTCGTGTCCAGAGTCCAGACGAGGTCGAAATAGCAGAGAGCTACTACATAAACCCGCTACCAAGAATCTTTTTGGATCAGTATCAAGCGAGTTCTGGATCTGGAGACTGTGAGATTGGAAAGCTGAGAAAAGACAACACACGTAAGCATACCCTCAGACTCATTTGTACGGAAATTGTACAGCGTATGTTCGTATGTAAACCAAGCCTGCCTTAGAGAGCTTATACGTCACTACGTCACATAGAAATGTGTATCGAATCTCTGCCAAATGCAGGTTGTTAAAAGTGTATGGTACCCAAAGTTCTATATCGACAGAGATTTTAATCTTTCCAGTTCTTTCTGTCCAATTGAAAAATCAGTTTCTTTAGATTTGTTTCTAAAAATGTGTTGTGAGATCAAATCTATCCCTCATAAAACTGATTTTGTACATGGTATTAGCATCGAATTGAGATTGTTGAGATTCCCTTAAAATCGCTTTATTCGAAATAAACGTGGCTTGCTTAAACAATGGTATATTTGAATTTTGAAAGAACATAAATGTACATTTACTCAGACAGTTGACCAAAAGTAAAGCAATTCATGCTCATTAGCTTTAACAAACGTGAGTGCAGTACTCATTGGGTTAGCAAATGAACTGTAATAGCTTTAAAACTGTAATAGCTTTAACATAGGTTTACTTGAATGTATGAATTTTTTTACGTAAGTTGGCGCTATATTTTCAAACTCCATAATATTATTGTGCTTTTGTTTATATGCTCCTACACTTTCACTTTCTTGAAATATTGTGCGACTCGTGTCGTGTGTACAGTGTACATAGTGTACAGTACAGAGTAACAGTACCCAAGATTGTCGAACACGTATCTGTCATCACATATAATAATGATTTATGTGAAAATGTTATTATGCAAAAAAGTAAAGAGTGAAAGTGTGGGAGGCCTCTGAGCCTCTGTGTCCGTAGTCCGTGCTACTCAATGTGCACATTTTATACACATAGCAAAAATAATTGTGCCACACACGCACACGTATAATCAAGTTATGTTCGAAAAGTGCGATTTATAACATACAATATTGCATTGAAATTAATGTTAAGTTATCGTATCCGTCGTATCGTGTTAGTTGTTATTATTATTATGGCTCGTCTGCATAAACATTAAAGATTGAATACGATTTTTAAAAAGTGAAAAAATTGGAGATTCACCTCGAAAAGTTCTGCTAGATCAAATTATGAAACCATACAGGATACACTTCCCTGTACAAATAGGTGCAACTATTTGAACAAATTCGAAGAAGGGAACAAAAATTCATCCACAGAAAGGGGACTTTGGACACCCACGACCCCCTCAAGAGTCAAAAGTGGATAATCTTCAGAATTTTGCTACATACGGTACAAGTCTATTGGAGCATAAACTCACCGGAAAGGTAAAAAACGATTTGCATTTACCTTACCTATAACTTAAAACCTGCAATTTTGAATCAATTATGGGTTGCAACTGCAAGGTTGCAACCCGTTTGAGTACACAGTTGAAAGCAAAACCTTTGGAATCATTTCAACGAATTCCAATGCCTGAAAATGGGAGTCTTAATAATTCATAGATTAACATTCAGTATATATTCATTGAACTATTCAATAATACTTTCCAATGAAAACTCTTTCAATTAGGCCAATAAGTGCATAATGCCATAAAAAATACATGAAAAGTGTAGTAGATAACTTGTAATCATAAATATTTATCAATTTGTCTTATTATCCAATTAGACTGAAAACACAATGTACAGTCGTTGAGGTTAGTTTGAATTTTGAATAGGTTAGTTTGGTACAACTTAGAATGAATGTGCAGCGTAGTAAAGATATATTAAATTTTAGAAAAGTATTTAGGTTGTCGAACTAAACTGTATAACTTCCTTTACCAATGTGTGCGGAATTACTATATGAGATAATACACAGAACGTAAGCAATGTAATCTTACTTGAGATTGAGAGCAAAACCGCTTTAACAGTCCAAAAATCGATGCCGAGTTAACTCTTCCTCTCGACACAACAGACATCTTCCAAGTTTTATTTGGGAATTGTAATAAAGTTGTTGTGCTAATGCCCGTGAAAATGATTGTATGTAATTGTAAAGTTTTACCTATCGAGAATTAATGATCACACAGGACGTAAGTAAAGTACTAGTTGGGTTAACAAACGAACTAACACACAGGACTGGGACAGACGATACGGAAGAGAATTGGATAGTAATTCTAATGGCTAGTTTTTGATGAACTGTTTCATAGCTTCAGGGCTCTTCTAAAATGGAAAGAAGTGTAACCCTGCTGTTTTTAACCAACTGACTTGGATTGTTGAAGCTAGAGTTTCCTAATCACATCTGATCTCTTTGTGCATGCTGGCATGCTCACGGATAAATGGTCACGAAACGAAGTCTCACAATTCAAGGACATTATAAGAAAGTGCGATTCACTTGCTATAGTATAAATTAAATAGTGTCGAATAGTGTACCAGACCACCACAACACGACTGGTTCTTGCAACTGCAACCACATTATTATTTCCTGTGCGCTAAATAAGTTTGAAAGTTCATAAGTTATAGCTCGTCATTAGTTTTTCCACCTGCACGTGTCATCATGTGGACAGCAGTAACTGCACTTCCTTTCCAGCATAGAATAATTAGCCGCATCTATTTGTGTTATCAGTTACTGTGTGCTCTCCCGATCCCGATGAATGAGTATATAAGTGCTTGATTGCCTGTTTTTCCATTAAACTGAGATAAGCGGTAACATATTGATTTGGTGACTGACTAAGACTTATTGTGCAGAATATTTCTGTAAATGACTATAATAATTACCACTACTGTAATATTGCAGGTTTTACATTGCTTAACTATAGAGACAATCGATGTTGTATACAAATGATTTCTCGTGTACATTAGTAAGCACATTGTAGCACAAGAGCACACAGAGCATAATCAAATATTCCGTTTAGTTTTAGCAGATGATAATCTGACGGATATACAAGAGACGTCAAATTGATCTGGCTACTAATCGTACAAGACATGCTCAAGGAAAGTTAGAAAAGTTAGAATTAGAGGCGTAAATACACATATGCTGTTGTGCAGCCGTTCTTCAAATACCGTATTTCATATATTCATGTAATAAATTGAACAGTAAAGACCCAAGAAGGAGGAAGGTATATCTGAAAATGAAAGTTATAATATAGAATGTATTTTTTATTTTTTAAGGTTCAGTTGGCTGAAAGTACGGTAAATTTTAAACTTCTAGCAGAAATGCGTAGTTGTTCTCTGATACCAGGGATCGTCACTGTTCCTAGAAACTGATGCACCTAAGAAAGGGTAATTAATCATCTTTTTTCTCAATTGCTCGTATTATCTAACTTTTTCCCGTGAGCAAAATGAAAATGTACACAGTAAGTCGATTGAGTTTGACTAATGTGACACTATGACCTTCTGCTTTTCTAGAATATTTCCTTTATGAAGATAGAGTTATGTGTACCGTTGTGAAGAATTAGAATGAGTGAGGATCCGTGGCTTCAGGATGTATGTAAACAGATATCTCAAAGTTTGGGAAAGAAG
The DNA here is from genome assembly GCA_019776185.1 of Plutomurus gul. NCBI lineage: Eukaryota > Metazoa > Arthropoda > Collembola > Entomobryomorpha > Tomoceridae > Plutomurus > Plutomurus gul. The sequence goes on from JABASC010002814.1 coordinate 4,242, forward strand.
AGACGCAGAAACTATGATTCCAACAATCATTTCCATGATAAGTATTCTCTGTTGGTGTTACATTTTGGGTCATAATAGCCAATGTGAAGCGCTGCGCGTCCAAGGAACCTGGGACACGGAAAATTTCTTCCTTTTCTTATCAAAATTTGGCTTCCAAAAAACCGAAATCGGAGAAAGAAATGATACCCAAGGGTTTATATTCGGGAATGTCACCAGCTCGTTTGATTTTGTGATTCCATACAGTGACGGTGCTGTAACAATGAATTTGGCAAAAACACTGATCATGAAACGAGAAATCAACAGCAAAGAAAGCACAAATCAATCTGGAACACAAGCACAAACTAGCATGAGCCCTTCGTCGGCATCAATTGTTGTGGCTCAGAGTACAACGAGTAACCCGAAATTAATTATTAACAATACAACAACAACCAGTGCTAAACACACCACTTCCAAAAGCTTCTATTCCAATTCTAGTACAACAAATTCCCAAACTATTAACCTTAGTACCTTCAAATTGAATACAAGTAAAACAGCTTCCACTGTTGCCAAAAAGAACGAGAATCAAATTACTCCTTCTCCTTTAGTAGCCAAAGTTTTCCCTGGAACTTTAGTTGTGTTGGAGAGATCGTTTTTCGTGGACTTTTATAGAAATCGTAATGTAGAAAATAGAGATGTGGCTTGTAAGCAGATGTTTGAACTGATTTCCCATGTTTCTTATCATCCCACTTGCTTGGCAGAAGGAAAAGACAATTTTCTCAGAGCGATCCCTTGTCCTAAAAATGGGGTTTGTGAGGATGAAACAATTAGTTCATTACACGTTGTCAAACAGCATCAGTTTACCTACGCAATTAAAGACAAGAATCAGGCCAAGTAAGTTGCCCGATTATCATCATAGTATTATTTTACCAAATTATGTTGGTTTTCATTTTAAAGGACTTTATATGTATATTCTTCTAAACATCTTGAATACATTTTTTGAAACGTCTTTGAAATATCAGAATAAGCCATTAAGGCCGAATTCAAGTTATAGTATGACATTGATTGTTATTCTTAAAATTGAATATTGTGCTGTTTCAGATTCTGGTATGTGAGTTTGGTGGCCTGCTACCGCGATACAAAAACCTGTGAATGGCGACATAGCAGCAACTACACTTCGTTAAATTATGACATTTGGCTAGTCAATGGGAACCCTTACACAAAGAATCAAAATCCTCTGGAATATCAATTTTCGTTTGATCGTCAGGTGTGCTTCAAGTTTATATTATCATACATTTTCAGTCGAAGCTGATATAAAAGATAAATATTGACGCAATTATGTGATAGTACAACAGTAAAATACAAGAGTTTTATAAATGTACATATTAGGTGCACACACTTTAACAAATTTGCTAATGGATGCCATATTGTCTTTTTTTTTCTAGGACACTGTCGAGATATATCTAGTCTTTTTTATATGCTACTTAATCCTGGTTCCCCTGCAAGTTCATGCTGTAATCCGTCAACAACATATTGTACCAAAACTATTCACTGGAAGTGTTGCGCTCGAGCTGACAGCCGTTTTAGCCAACGTCGTGCATGTTCTTACGTTCTCTTTAAACGGGGTAGGATATCCGAAGCTCGCCGTTTTTGGGGACATAATGGACATTTTGGCCAGGGTATGTGTCAGAAACGTGCTATTTATTCAATTCAGATGCCACTCTGTGAAGGGAGTGTCGTAAAAGGCAGACTTTGTTTAATAAATTATGTATGAATTTTTCTGCTTGCCAGGCTATTTTCATGCTCATTCTTCTCGTTCTCGCTAAAGGGTGGGCCGTTACTCGCACAGAGTTGACGAGCAAACCTTTTATATTTACAATATGGATAATATATGGGGTTGTTCATATTCTTCTCTACGTCTGGAACAAGGTAAGGCCATTTATTTTACCAACATTTATCATGAATACACAACGAAACGAGTAGTCTGTAGTGAACACATCCCTCAATACAAACAATCTTTCAAGCTAAAGCTAGCATTCGATTTCACAGTATCTCCAAAGTAGTTCAAAGTGTATAGTTAATTAATTTCCTAATTGTTGTGTACTTGAACGACATTATTGACACATTGACGTGTTTCTTTAATAGACGGAGGTTGATGTTATAGAAGACATTGACGAATATCAAACGTGGCCAGGATGGCTAATCCTCATCCTTCGAACTATTATAATGGTCTGGTTTCTTTACGAACTGAAAGATACAATGTTCCACGAACATCAACCCCATAAGCTCAACTTCTTTTTACATTTTGGTGCTGCAGCACTCGTTTGGTTCATCTACTTACCTATCATTGCTCTCATAGCACTCCAGGTTTCTCCCTTGTGGCGATTTAAACTTCTTTTGGGTATATAAGCTTCCATTTTATCCTCATTTTCCATATACTGTTAGATTATTAGACAGTTAATAATTATCTGCTAACCGACTAACCAGTGCACATACTATACTTCTTGTTTGCTTTTAGTAGCTTATTTTTTTATGTACCGGTGTATTTTTGAACTCATCATTTTTGGTTTATTGATTCAGGTATAACGTATTCAGCTGACTGTTTAGCTTTTGCTGTGATGACTCATTTACTTTGGCCTACTCGAAGCCAGCAATATTTTCTGCTTACATCAAACCTGGACACTTCCTTGACTGACGAATTGGATGAATTCAACGAAGCTCCGCATGTTGTGAATCCCTATCTATCCCGAAACCATCAATGGTATCCGGTCAATAATTATTCCTTCCATGATGTGTCTTCTCCAGAAGCTGTATCGTTGACTCATACAAACAATCATGGCCAGATAAACAGTACCAATAGCAGTGCTTATAATGGCCATGGAGAAGAGAAGGATAATTCACCACTAATTATTACTTGAACTTTGCCCCACCGACAAACTCTTTACGAAGATCTTAATGTTTGTTCCTCCCAATTTGATTCTCTTGCAGCAACTGGACGAAACCTCCGCTCCGCCAAAAACTCCGTCTTGAATTTTTCCAATAACTAGCTATGCAATACATTTTAATAATGCATCAATACTTGTACGTACCTCGGTGAAGTTACATATTATAATACGTAATAATACATATATGATAATGGTACTTGTTACATTATAAATAAATGCCTTAAAAGCATTTTGATAATTATTGGTAAATTGCAACTTCTATACGTACTCTATCTTAAAAGTTAAAAGCTACTTTTTTAAATTGCTGCAATGTATTGCATTCCAAAATATAGTCAGTGTAATAGGATCTATAATAGTGAAATAGAGAATAGCTCGCTTTTAACGCTCTGAAATGTAGCAATTCTTAACAAAATTACAACTGCTGGTGTTGATGAGGCCGAATTGGCAAATTAGGGTCCTCTTCGTAGGTGTCATGTTTCATTTACGATCAAGATGTGCCAAGGTAAAAAGTTCTAAAGGGTAAGACCTGGCTTACCTTGCCCTGGGCTCTTCTATTGTCTAAGCAGTTGAATAATATTTTTATCTTGACCCCTCGTATTGCACAGTTTGTATTAAGGATTTGCACAAAAGACGTGAATGAATTTTGAACTAGCCGTATAAAACATAAGTAATGTAGACTCTACGAAATGTAGTACAGTTTTAATGAGTGCACTAGGAAGAATTGAGATAAACAGTCGCTGGAACTACAACGTACAACAAACCCCTCTTAATCGTCATAGGACTAGACCTAGACCACCACCTCAGGGTGGTGCTGGGTGCAATAGTAATTGTCCAATGATTTTTTGTAAGGGTATGTCGCACGTTGCAGTTCGAGTGACTGCACTAAAACAATTTATTAAGGTTCATATCTTATACACCGAGAAGTCACACAGTTACAGCCAACTTTAACCATATTATAGTTTGTAGTTTGTTATTATAAGAAATAATAGTCGATTATTCGAATCGACTAATTAGAATCGATTAGTGCATGAACAATACTAATGTATGAATTTTATTTTTTGTGTACTTATTTCCTTTTCGGAACGAATGTGGTAAATCCACAAACATTTAGATTTGCAATAGTGTGTTTACCTTATAATTTGTAAATTGTTGTGATTTAACGTGTAAAATTGGTGTGGGAAGGCATTACACGTGCAAGATGTACGAAATCGACTAATATTCATCCGTAGCACTTTTTCATAGTTAGACAATCATACTTTCCCACCATGGTCCTCGCTGGTCCCCGGGTAACCCCCTCCCTTGAGCCAACCGGCAAAGGGGTACCCCAATTGTTGGCTGGCAACGGCGTCTCTAGGTTAGGGTTTTACGTGTTCCCCCCTCCTCGAAATTCAGCTAAGCAACAGATGTAATTCGATTTTGTCCAACACGCCAAAAAAATTCGCCTGCGGCGCTTTTCTTGTAGGTTGTAGTGCAAAATTCACATAATTTCCTTCCAAAATGTGATTTATGTACTAATTTTCGATGAACTCTACCAAAATTTTATGTCAAATTTCTCATCTCAAAGCATTTCGACATAGCACACACTAAAAAATTTCGGCTACGTATCCCCTAAAAAGTGCTCTTGAGCACCTCTCCTGGCGACCTATAGGTGGGAATGTGTGTAGACAATCATTCTTTATAATAAACTCCAAAAATAGAAGACTTGGAATGCCATATGTATAATTTGTGATGTATCGGGCTTTATTCTGTGATGGTTGATGAAAAGTTTTGAATTTAGATTTGAATTGTTACGATAAGTTTAATGGTATAAATCATGTATGATTGTTTTGAATAAAGTTTAACAACAGTGATACTCTCAGCCAATTTTGACAGCTAACTTGTTCAATTTATTGAATGTTTTGTACAACAGACAATGTGCATTCAATTCGGAAATATACTGTCGGGTAGGTGGGGAGAGAACTTCCTAAAGGGGTTCGGTTTCATCTGTCCCAAGGTAATTTTCCATGGTATGACGAAACGCGGAAACGCCGGCGATCAATATTAATACACATGTTAGTCAATTCACTGAGAACATTTGTACAAATTTTCGTAACATTTGGTTAAGAAATGGTGAAGAAATTGTACATGGAAGCGGAGGGTGCAGTGAAAAAAGTTTCCAAAGTCCTTTCATCGTGGTACACTTTCTGGCCAAAAAAAACAAAAATCCGGCTCAAGTCATTATTTTACAATTTTTTCAACTCAGGGCCCTCCAAAAGACGTTGCAGAACCTCGGACACAGTATTCTGAGTCCGAATTTTTGGTTTTTGGGGGGGACTTTTATTAAAGGAAGCGGCCCACGGCCAGTCAACGCACCAACAACCACAATCTTGCTGTCGAACTTTTCACGGTTCTCATATACATATTTTTCGACATCAATTCTTCATCTTCCATAGCAAATCTTTCGTTTGCCCTTGCTTTCCTGCATAAAAAAAAGTGCCTACCTAGGTAGTCTAATGTGACGACAAATTCGGAACGATTTCCGACAAAATGTCCCTTCTACAGCTTACGGGAGTTTCTTTTCCGGTTTTTCTTATGATTGTCGTTTAGTCTCTGCCCTTTCTTCTTATGGAACACTTTTGCTTCAAATCACCATGTATGTATAATTTTGCGGATAGTACGATTAGACATATTAAGCTTCCTTTCAATTGTTTTTAGGGATTTTGGCTAATCACATTTGGTCATTTGGTCCACCTTTCTAATAGCTTCTGGTTTTCTCCTCGTACGAGGTTTATCTTGTGATGGTTTGAGCCCAATTGCTTTCGCTTGACGACGAATTCCAATTATATTAACAATATGTTGAACTGTCTTGTACGAAATGTCAATATTGTCAGCTTTAAGACGTTATTCGATGTCCCTTGAGCTAAAACCATCATTGGAAAGTGCTTTCACAGCACTCTCCGCTTCCAGGTACAATTGTACAAATGTTCTCACTCAGTGAATTGACTAGTAATATGTATTAATATTACTCGCCGGCGTTCCCCGCGTTTCGTCATACCAGGAAAATTACCTTGGGACAGATGAAACCAAACGCCTTTAGTACTTGTTGTCTGTAATCTTGACCTGTCATAGTTCATTAAAATTAATTTACTTTTCCGTGAACATTGGCACTATCCTAGAATGCAGCATTGATCACAGTAGTTTCAAATGTCCGGTAACCTCATCTATAGTTTTGGAACTCGCCGGTCCGATTCCTAGAACAGTGTAACTTCCAGGGGCAACCTAAATCAATAAATTTGGGTTTTCATATACCTTTCTTATCTATATCTTAAACAGTCCCTAATGCACAGTCCTATCCTATTACAAAACATGTATACCCAGTTGAGGAGCGCTTTTCCCTGAGCTGTACCTTTTGGTGGGGCAATGACATAAAGACGCCATTTTAGTATGTATAGGTTAGTGCTACTCTTTGTCAACCATTTAGTGGTTTTCGATACCCCCACCCCACAAAATGGGGGAAAAACTTTCAGCGGAAGTGGAACCACTCAATTTTTTTAAGTTTCCAAAAGTATTTCAAGTTATAGGAGTATCAAAACCGGACCTTTCTAACTGACTGAATTAACGTCAGTTAATTGAGTCAGTCCCCAAATTTTTTTTAAAAAATTGCCAGCCCAAAAATTTTCCGAAAAAATGTTCAGCCCAGCCCAAAAATTTGTTGTAAAAATATCTGTGAAAAAGCCTCGTCTAGTGAATACCAAATTCCGACCTATTTCCCCCCAAACGCCTTTCATAGAGCTCCCGACAATTTGATCATGACTTTCTCTCAGCACAGGAACTTCACTTATGCTAAATAGTTTTAACTTTAAACATGTGTGGATTATGTTTTCAACTGACCTCTTTGACACCCCATTTTTTAAAATTTTTTTTTGGCTGGGCTGGTTTCAAAACTCAATGCCCACTCACCCCTAGTTTTCAGTCAATATTTTGGTATTCGGTCACTATTTAAGATTCTAAGGTTGTGTTGTATCCAAATAATTTCGGTCGGCCTTCAGCCGAATTTAGACATTATCTGATGTTAAAGTGAGCCCCCCCCCCCAGAGAAACAGTCTGTCTTTATTCGCCAACTAACATGATTTGAAATCTTGCCTGATAAACGTGCAGGAATTTTTATTGTACTATGAGGACTATAAAACTGAAGAGCAGACCGCGGGTCGTAGGCCCGCGGAGGGGTCTGGGGAATTTCAGTTTTTCCTTTCGCCTATGCTCGGGGGATTTTGGAAGATGCATACGCAAAAAGTTACAGCTTATGGAAAAGCGTTCATCAACTGGGTATACATATTCTGTATGAATATACCTGCGTGTGGCCAGCGTCACGAACAATGGCGCAAACGATATTCAGTTCCTTTGCTTTTTTCTCTAAAGATTTCAAACTTGCATCATCTCCATCAGCTTTAAGACATACTTTAGTGACTCCAGTAGCTTCCCAAATTTCAAGATTTTCCGGATCCATGACCATAGCACGTTGATAACACATTATTGCGGCATGAGAACATTGAGCGGCTATTTTTCCTTTTCCCATATTAAGGTCTGTCCTAACGACGAATACCATCTTATGAGTTCTTCCTACTCCTGAAGCTCTTATTGCTGTTAGTTTTGCAACTCTGGCGAAATCTACAGTGGAATTTGATGGCAAACCCCTTTTGGGAAATATTTTTCTAAAAACCACAGCAGTTAAAAGTCCAGCTCCAAAGATAACAGCATTGCTAACCGACAAGAGAGCCCAGTCCTTACTATTTTCCATTTCCACGATTTCGTTATTACAGCAGTAGCACCCCTCACCCCCTCGCACTTACGACTTATGATTACAGTTTGCTGCAGTTGGACTAAGGTTTTTTGACGTTTTTCTTTTGATGAGCTTCCATGCACGATCTGAATTCTTGTACTTGTTTTTGACACTGCCTCCAGTCACGAGTTTCAGCAATGCATTCCTAGTTGTAAACAACTTTTTTTTTACAAAACTCTTTATCAATTTATTATTTATGCTCGGTTAAGAACTGAACATTTTATTTGCACAAAAACTTAAAATTTTGAGAGGGAAAGAGTGGTATCTAGCACTAAACTAATTTTATCACGAAAACGCCTTTTTTGTAAAGTCGGCTTGCAGGTTGTAATTATTATGGACTAGGCCTGAGAGATTAAGATTATCAGAGCACAGAAATTTTGGTCATTCATTTCCCGAATAAAATGGCCAACTCACAACCTTTAGTATTTCTTTGCAAGGATACTCTCCTAATCAGTTCATACCATTTGATCTCGTGCTCTGTTGGAAGAAAGGAAGATAAGCACCTGATCCGAGGGAAGAAAACGAGATTACTATCAATTATTCCTCAGAGAAAAGAATTTCAGAATCTGTTTAAATCGGAGTGGCAATCGGCTGCGTTTTCGAAATAATTCAGTTATAATCTTTCTTGAAAAATTGCCATATTTTCGAAAATACGGAAAAAAATGGGGATATTAAGGTTTTAAACTACATGTAAGTGTAATATACTCCCACATAACATGCATGATTACTACAATGCCATAATATATTCAAATTGCTCTATATGGATTCTCTTATGGATTATACATGGATCTACTTACATGTCAATTTTTTGTAACTTGGTCATTCAGATCATATAATGTGTAACTGGTGTGGTTACTGGTAACATCATGTAATGTGTAAATTCAATTACCTGAACTTCGTAGTGCTTTTCTATGCAACCCGTCTTTTTTAGCATCAACTCCACAGGGTCCTCAATCTCTTCACTTGAATCCTCTTTTTGAGGAACAATGTTGGTGTCAGTCATCGGCCGGTTTTGAAAACGTGATAGAATTGGTTTTGTTCGTGAAAACAGATTATTGGGTTTCTTCAGCCATCCAGCCAGCTCCAGCCTCCAGCTTCAAAACTCACATTTGTGCGGATTGACCGCAAAACCGCAATACTGTATAATGCTTGATTCCCCAATGTGTATCAATATACCCCCATCGGAATCGGAATTTATCAGAAACCTAAACACTTCATGAGAATGAATACCACTCAAACTAACAAATTGTCTCGTACTAATTGTAAGTATTGACCTTATATTAGATAGATGTCTATGGTATTATTGACACATTCAGTGAATCTTCTGGGTGTCTCTTGCGTTTGCGTTCATATGTAAGTGTCGGCGTCGGTATCAAACTTCAGCCGAGCTTTATGAGTGGGAATCTACAGAATTTAATCGTGAGTCGTGCATAAAACCTCAATAGATTCTTGGTTTCCAAAGGGTAATTGACTAGGTCATCAAACATTTTTTTCTGCGTCATTCATTTCTACGTCATTCGTTGTCAATACCAATACCTTACATTAAATTGTCAAATATATTATGCGAACAAGTCAGATTATGGTATCGGATATCAACTTAATGGCTGAGTAAACAACACGGTTATGCTTATATGCCTTTTATGTTCGATGCCACCTTATGTCAAACTTTTAAAAAGGAATGGAAGGGAGACAGAGGCATGATGTCTACATTCTGCATGTTGTGTAATTTGTAATGGATGTGGGATGTTACATAGTACACATACACAAGTGTCGTCCTTTCTCTATCCACTATCCATGACACTACGTTGGCGTACCACATACTGCCTCCGAACTCCGAACAAATAAATATTGAAAATCTTGACTACCCCTTTATATCTTAGCTCTGTAAGTAGTAAAGTTGAGTCCTCAGTCTCGTACTCGTACTTCAAGAATAATATCACTTGGTTTGCATGATGTACAGCTTAGATTATTGTTTATTTCACTCTTACATTTTGTTATATTTATATCTGTACCAATAGTTAGTGCTAGGTAAGAGTTAGATGAATACAAGAGTTCCTTGATATTAATAAATGTATTTAAATTAATAGAGCTTGAAGTATATATACTAATAGCATAAAGTTTAGAATGATGTCTACCTTCATAAATACGGATTCAGTAAAGCTACTGCTATCGCTATCACACTACAACTAGCATACATACCTACGCAAATCAAACGAATTAGTTATAATATTGATTCCTATATAATTACAGTTTCTCACGATATAAGTATATTACACGACGGATAAATAATTACAAAAGCACAAAAAGTGCGCAAGTGACCTTAGCTTCCATAGTGGATATAGATCACTTCTCATTGGAATAATGCCATCATTTTTGGGGTATGTCCTTCAAAACTATGTAAGAACTGTTACAATGTCAAAAATGATGCCTTTTTTCATACCGCTACCATTACAATTTAGAAATTAGTTTTTACTAACAATGATGATGACAGGTTCTTAACTAAGATTAAGATTGCATACAAATAATTTTGACAGCTACTAATGCAATAATTAGGTAGTATAGGATTGGCAGTTAACTTCAACAACATCCAGACTTGCTAGGTTCAATAGGCCGCCCTGGATCAATTTTAACTTTGTTGTGCTGATCTGCTTCGGAATATTGTGGACCCACTCTAGCTTTGATTTCAGACGCCATTGTCATGAAAGCCTGTTCAACGTTTGTTGCATTCTTTGCTGAAGTTTCCAAAAACGGAATTGCCAGACCGTCGGCGAATTCCTAAACAAGATATGTACAAATTCTTTTATTCTGCATATTAAAATACTTGTATAAAATACTTATAAATGGGGTCATACCTTAGCGTTCTGGTAGTTGACGACTTTCTTTGATGTCAGGTCACACTTATTCCCCACGAGCAACTTATTGACATTTTCGCATGCATATCTGTCGATTTCTTCCAGCCACTGTTTCACATTGTTGAAAGATTCCAAATCTGTGCAGTCATATACTACGATGATCCCATGAGCTCCCCTGTAGTAGCTGGATGTTATAGTACGAAATCTTTCTTGACCAGCTGTATCCCACTAAAAAAAGTGTAAAAAGGACATCCATGATAACTTGTTATATTACTTACCGAGTAATACTATTGCCTACTTACTCAGTGTTGCATAATTAAGAGAAAACGTTTTTTTTCTTCAAATATTCACTTACAATTTGCAATTTGATGGTTTTTCCGTCTAATTCAATTGTTCGTATTTTCTGAAAAAAATTAATGTAAATTTACACATTAATTAATGCTGATACATGATAAAATTGCGTAATTGGCCCTGCATGTTTTGGACTTACAAAATCCACTCCTATAGTACTGATGTAACTATCCGTGTAAGTGTCATCCTGAAAACAGAATTAAATTAAATCAAATCAATAGACAGACACTTTAGCTTCAGCTATGCGATTACCTGATTACCAGATGCTTTACCAGGACATATGATTTAATTTAATGTTTTTCCAAACATTTCATGTTGAAAGAAGTTAAATGCTTACCGAAAATCGAAGAAGAAGACACGATTTGCCAACACCAGAATCTCCAATAAGCAGTAGCTTGAATAGGTAATCACTACGATATCACAAGACAATGTTGAAGTTAAAAACTTTTTCGTAAGAATTTTAGAGTTGTTCATTCATTTTGACCTTTCAACTTTCACTTTGTTCTCTGTGCCAAACTGCAGACCAAAATTGGTCATAAATCATTTACAGAGTAAATTAGATGTTAGTATGTGGGTCTGAAAAGTTATTTGACTTTTGTTCAAATCACAAGACGACAATTAACCAAAAGTCAAATGTGCAAACTCAAATACTAACATTTTACCCACTCTGTAGATTGATTTGACGAATTTAGGTCTGTCGTGTGAGTAAAAGTCAAAATTACAAGGAGAAAACTGCGAAATTTAGTTATGCATCTGTGTTCATAGATTTGACATTTGGCAAATCAGTGACTACCATAACCAATAAAAACAGTCAAATCTGCAAACCGGAAGCATTTTCGCAACTTTCGCCGTGCAATTTTGACTTCTGGTCAAACGGCACAAATCATTCACCAAAGATTAGTCTTTTCATTTTGTTAAGTCACTGCTTAGCAGCGACCATAGGTCAATTGCACAGGGCTGCAGTGCAG
>JABASC010002815.1:0-16149 GCA_019776185.1 Plutomurus gul
GCATTATTTGTGAAGGAACAGAGAAAGACACACGGGAATTACATATCCGAAAGTAAATCTCGAAGGCGGGTCACTATTACGATGTAATAGTTTTAGTGAATCTGTCTGAATAATATAGATTTCTACAAACTACGACGGCTGTGCCGACTGGACAAAAACGGAACTGACAATACACGGCAGAAGAGCAGTCAAAATCAAAATCTTGAAACAGTTGAAGTGAAGCAAAGCAACGCAAGGTTCGTGTTCAATCCTGGCCCTAATCTTGGCATTTGTTACATAATCAACAATACAAAACTACTTACTTTAGGTATGTAAATGTTCGAAAACGTGTAATGTGTACAGTGTTAGTGATAGTACTTTTAATTTATGTGTAGGTAAAAAGATACTCATGTAGCCGTCACGTCGTTAGATAGACACTCAAAATCCGTCATCAGTGTAGTGTAGAAGACAACCTCCGAAATTTTGTACTATTCAATGTGCATTATTTGTGTGGATTGTGGATTCATCAGTTAATCAGCCCCCTGTTAATGAATTTGACGTACGACGTGACGTACTAAACAATTCGTAAAGGAAAAAGAAATAACTCTTATTAATCATTGACGATTTAAATACATCGGTTTCATCGAAAGATACGTTTAGTTTATGTTCCTGAAAGAAACTACATTTTAGTGTTTATTTAAGTGCTTTGTCTCAATCTCAATTGACAGTTTTGAAGTTTCAACTTCCATTATCGAGGGTTTAATTAAATAATAATTGGACTATTACGTACCAACCATCGTTACAACTATTGACTAGAGTAGGACCTTTACTGCAATGTTATAATTTGTGTAAAGCTGTGTAGGTATTTAAAACGAAATTCGAAGTATAGAATATATTATAGGAGTTTGTGAATGGTGAGTATTCAAAATCGAATGTAATTTTTGTAACAGTATTATTAAATAGTTCTCTAAACACTACATACAAATGCTGTCAATCTTCTTAAACAGAACTAGAGCAAAGGAGAAGAAATTATGTAGAGTAGAATTTAATTTGATTGAAGTTACCCGTTAACTCTACTCTTGTTAATCAAACTACCTAATATGTGTTCTTGCTTTCTCAGCTTGGAATCGATGTAAATCACAATTAGTGATACTTTTGACGTGAGATTTGTCAAACCAATTGGTGAAATCAGCTTTTTATAACTAATTACAAGACTTGGCAATAGAATGTTTTTTGATACAGACAATAAAGAGCAAAGTAGTAAAGTCAATTGTAAACAATGCTTGGCGCATGTCATGTTATTTATTTGTTGTTTACTTAATTTGTTTGCGGTTTTGAACATTGTGTCTTGAGTGATTCAATAAAATAGGACAATGAAGGTGGTGTGGTGGTTTGAAGGTTTGCCTTTGTAAGGAATTGAGACATTAAGTCTTGTAATGTTACTATTTTAATTTGTGTGTATTTGCTTACTCCTAATGCAGATGCAGCATGTAAATTTAATATCAATTGTAACTTTTGTATACAATCTTGGTGATATCATAACTATTAGAAAAGCCAACTTTGCAAACATCTAATATCTGTAACATTTTATCCTTTATCCATAGACTGAATCAAGGGAAACCATCGATCTTGATCGATGCATTGAACTGCGTCCTGTTTTATAAACTCGACTTGGAGAAAGACGAATGATTCAGACATAGGCGCATTCACAGTCTGAATTTAGGAGCAGACATTGGATGTATATGCTGCAAGAGGTAAATAACATTTTAGTTTTACACACGACTTCATAAAAAATGTAAAAAAATTGTTGAATTTGTAATAATTAACGGCTAATTTATAGTTATCCTGGTTTGCCTGGCTGTCATTGGTTGATGCCAAAAACCACCAGGACTGGTAGCAAGTTGAGTGTGAAAGACATCGAAATCGACACTGACAGTCAACGAAACGAGTGCAGCATGCCTCTAACACCTCAGGTCGATTTGTTTATTATTCATACACAATCGATTAATTTGTGCCGCAAAAGAAGCAGTGCAATTGTTAATATACTTAGTAGTTTAACCGTAGAGATTTTTCTCACGGTTTCCCAGTTTCCCAGTTTGTGTATTTGATTTCAAGCTTGATGAGTGGTTTTCAAAGTTATTTGTCACAAATTTTTAATTGCAGTTAAAATGGAATTTCTGTTTTAACGAATATTATCTTTTATGTACAGATTGGTCCCCAATTGGAGGAAATGGAAGTAGAAGAAGCACATGACGTTTCACTACACACTACTACGGCCAATGAAGCTACAAACGGTAATACAATTAAATTCATTTGTATATGAATTTTTAATACAATCCGACACTGACACCAAACTGCTGGTTTTGTACATACTGTATTTGTGTCGTGGATCACAAAATTGTATTTTGTGTGTACATTTACGTTATCTCAGACTTTCATTTTTTATATTGCTACTGTAATGTGGTTTGTGTTAACAACACGGTAGCGTAGTTAAGAGCAGCAATTCAGAATCGATTCAGGACTTCTACCATGCACCTAATGTAAATAGTTGAATGTTAGCCTAGTTAGTCAATTAGACAGTAGCGTAGCAGTGCCTTGGTGGGACTTTTGATCGGTTCACCAAGAACACAAACGTGTGACCACTAGTCACTAGTATTGTTTTTTTTTTGGTTTGAGAAATATCCGATTAACTAACATTAAAAGAGGAACTAGGAAGTGACAACAATCTATTCAAACCAGCAAATAAGGTGTTTGCGAATTGTGCTGTACTTCTTATTTACTTATTTTGATCGACACGATAAATTGCCACCTATCCTATCGCACTCCCTGGGGATATGACAGCTTTGTTGGGAGTTGGGGGTAGCTCCTGGAGACTACCAAGACTAAATACTATATATAATATCTCGAGTATTCTCTAACCATATAGGACATTTTCAGTGAACCTAAAATCATTCAGTTAAGTTCTGTGTGTGTTATAATGTCAACTCAGATGACAATGAAGTTTTTTCTCCCAGTCAAGAAAAGCTGTAGGTCTTATTAAGTGGTTGATCACAAATAGTCTGGATTTGAGTTAAATGATTTTGCGTCCATTTCCGTCTCAATTTTTCGTGTGTGTGCCTGCCCTAAAGAGTTGTTTCGCGCTTCCTATCTATACCTACCTTATCTATTCTCTCGAAATTTCATCAGCGTTGACGATTTATATCCAAGACTTATGACTATGACAAAGAATAATCATTCATACTGATTTGAAGAGTGATTTCATTTCAGGATTTAGAATTGGAACCGAAGGTTTTTGAAGGTTTCGGTAAATTGTTGCTAATGGTTGCACCAGCTGTATGAATCGTTCGGTTTCAAAAATAGTTGGAATGATTCAAAATGATTGTATTCATTTATATAGTATATTGACCTAAATTGAAGGTGAATATGTATTAGCACATTTATTTGAGTGAGGATAACTTGTATTCGGTTGAAAAGTGAGATGTACGTGATTGCTAGTTATTGTCATTTGTCATGCAAAGGATGAAAGATATTTTCAGTGGTTTTAAACGTAGTGGACTGAGTTTCTTTAATGGTCCTGTGGCTACCGATGACAATAGTAATATTACATAGTGAAAATGGTTTAACAGCACTGAATTGTGAAAATTGGTGTTATACATATTACAAGACAAGACTATAGAAAATTTGAATTGCTACCTTTCTCTTTCATTTCATCTTTCTTTTTTGAACCTTATGTAGGTGCATACAACCTGTATGCTTTAATGCCCCTACGTTAAATGCAACTGCATTATGCAAGTATTTGAAAAGGGGTTCTTGAGAGGGTTCATTCAAAATTTATTCACACGCGGCTCAGACCACACCAGGGTCGTGGGTTCGAATTTCGAATCCCACCAAGTCCACTAAGTCTGCGATTGAAAATCAAGTCTCCATTGAGACTTGTACTAGTCAGACTTAGAAATGCACTTTTCCCTTCAATTTTTCATTGTGGACCACCTAATAACTACTGGTTGGGGCTTAAGGACGCGTTGATTCAAGTTGTAAGCATCACAAATTCAATGTTTCTAAGTTCTTTTTTGAAATTTTTGTTTTAGAAGTAACCAGTATGGAAGAAGATGAAGACGGAGCCGCTAGGTCAGAGGCAACCTTTCGCTACACAGTTGAGGGGATATCTAGGTTGAGAGAGCAGGTACTATCGCCGCCAACGTACGTAAGGAATCTTCCATGGAGAATAATGGTGATGCCAAGAGCAGATCAAGGAGCTAGCCGTAACATGTCACTTGGGTTTTTCCTCCAATGTATGAACATTATTGACATGCTAATATTTAAAAAAAATGTAGTAATGCGAATATGAATTGAGCTTTCTTTTATATTTCTTAGGTAATGGAGAGGCCGAATCATCGAGTTGGAATTGCAGCGCTGTTGCGTCGCTGAAAATATTGTCTCACAAACCAAATGTGGAACATTTCACCAGAAGTAGTTATAAAAAGAACAACTTTATTGCAAACTATTTATTTGTATATAGAATAAACTTCGTAAAAAATGATAACGTTTATTTCAATATAGAAATCAGCCACATCTTTCATTCGAAGGAGAATGATTGGGGTTACTCTAATTTCGTTGATTGGCCTGCTCTCATGGATCCTGCGAAAGGTTTTGTAAAAAATGACTCAATCACGTTAGAAGTTGAAGTAAAGGCAGATGCTCCTCATGGTGTAGCGTGGGACTCAAAGAAACACACGGGTTATGTAGGATTAAAAAATCAAGTAATTTTTTTTTTCATATATACGTTTTTGCGTGGTCAGAATTAAATTGTATTGGAAATTCAAAAAGGACAAGAAGTTACGAATGGTGTAATTTAATTTTTGTATTTTTATTGATTCAGGGAGCAACATGTTATATGAACTCATTGCTTCAAACAATGTTTTTTACCAATCAACTACGCAAAGCTGTTTATAAAATGCCTACAGAAAGTGATGATTCTACAAAAAGTGTCGCTTTAGCCCTTCAACGTGTTTTTTATGAATTGCAAACTTCTGATAAACCAGTGGGCACTAAAAAGCTGACAAGGTCGTTCGGATGGGAAACACTTGACTCTTTCATGCAACATGACGTCCAGGAATTTCTCAGAGTTTTGTTGGATAAACTAGAAAGCAAGGTATGGTTCAATACGGTGTAAGGTACGAATATTTTATCCACAAAATTATGTATTGTTTATTATCGTTGATGCTGTTTACATAGATGAAGGCAACATGCGTCGAAGGTACGGTGCCCAAATTATTTGAAGGGAAGATGATCTCATTCATTAAGTGTAAGCACGTGAAGTATGAATCTTCTCGCTCTGAAACGTATTATGATATCCAACTAAACATTAAGGGGAAGAAAGATATATATGAATCATTCAGAGACTATGTGGCAACTGAAGTTCTTGACGGCGATAACAAATACGATGCTGGTTCTCACGGCTTACAAGTGATTAATTAATGATAATTCAATTAATACTGATATTAATACAAAATGCACATTGTCGAGTAGTAATATATTTAGTAATGTGTACTGTTCTGTTTTAGGAAGCTGAAAAGGGAGTCATTTTTACTTCGTTTCCACCTGTACTGCACTTACATTTAATGCGATTCCAATATGATCCAGTAACCGATTGTTCAGTAAAATCAAACGACCGTTTTGAATTCTTCGAGGTAACTAACAACGTTTATGTATTTACACTTATAGATATTACAATTAAACTCCAAAGGTATCACAATTGTCCAAAATGAATTTTTTGTTTCTTTCTGATAAATCATCAAAGATAACACGAATTTTATTTTTCAAATGGGAATCGCATTTAGTAAAATATGAAATGCATTCAGGCGGATGAAGTTCACAAACTGCATCTAACATTAAACGGAAATACCATTTAAGCTTTGAAATTACAGATTTAAAAAACGCGAATATTCAGGCCTATTCACAAATTGCGGGACACTAAAATTCATATTGGGTATGAATAATGTGTGCTAACTGCTAACCAGTATTGTACCCGGTTTATGAAGTCTTCTTGAAATTATTCCATTTCTCTTTCTATAAAAAATCTTACTTTCTGTATTAACTGTAGTAACGTGTCCTCCAAGAATACCATCTTGCATAGCTTGTTTGTTGTGAACCCTTAGGTCACAAATGAATTTCTTCAAACCTGAAGTAACACATACAAGTACAACAATTTTTTAATGGTCCCTTATGAAGGCAGTAATTAATTGTCTTACCCATGTGCACATTCTCAACACGATTTTTTGCTGCTGTCTCAGTCTGGAAGCCAGAATAGCAAATGTTGCAACAGTAGGGAGGCATATATACGTAGGTGAATGAATTTGTAATGCTCTAAAAGTTTCGTTTTGGTTGTTGCTACAGCGTTGTTGCAACTGGTTTCCCAACATTTGACCCTTAATTAGGTTAACCCCTATCCAATCGATTTCTGTATGCAGGTTTTTATAGCGTTAATAGTAGCCGCTGCTGGCTTAGGCATTGCAACAATACCTATTTCTGAAGTTATATCAAGCAGAGCAATCCGATCACTCTAGGAAATTTTGAAGCAAGGGGCATTAGAATGACGTTTGCATTGCCAATAATAAACATTCCATTTAATAAAGTTTGAATAAAACAATAATACACCTAAATATATTAATAATTATTGTATATTAGTAATTTACCATTTGTTTCACCACTTTCAATTTTTTGATAAAGATTGACTTTTTGTCCTCAGCCTTCATTAAGTCAAGTACATGCTTGTATACACTCTTTTGAAATTCTGCATTTTCTAATTGTAAGGTTAACTGGTCAATTCGTAATTTCAAACTTCCTCTACCATTGTGAGTGTTACAAATAGGATTTATGACCAACCCAAAGGTTAAATGAACGAATGTACAAAAAGTAATGTGATGTATCGAAAACGAAGGTCGAACTTATTATATGCATACCTTAGGCTAGTTCGATCTTAGTCCTTACTCCATTAATACTATGCCTATGCTTTGAAAACATGCGGTGACACTTTGCATGCTGTCTGCCACTTGACGTTTTGAAACAACTAAGCATAATCAATGTGTATTTATATTTTATGTTACAGAAAATCAATTTGGACGAATATTTGAAAATTAAGGATACCAAAGATCTTGATCAAGGATCGGCTTCCTATACGTTACATGCGGTAATAATATAGTAAAATTTGTACAGTTGTAAATGACCAAGTCATTTGAAAACAACAGTAAATAATGTTCCAATGCCTTCTTAGGTGCTGGTTCACTCTGGTGACAACCATGGGGGTCATTACGTCGTATTTATAAATCCTAAAGGTGATGGGAAATGGTGCAAATTTGATGACGATGTTGTATCTCGGTGCACCAAGACTGAAGCAATACAACATAATTTTGGTGGTCAGGAGGTAAATTTGTTAATTAAATTTTGCTTGTATTTTAAAGGGGGAAAATCATTTATTTAATGATGACTGTTACATTTTACATGTAATTGCCAAAAGACACAGTACTATTATATGTATACACATTGAATAATTATTGAATGTAAACACTTTCATGTGAAGTTATTGGTGGGTTATTTGTTTAGAATGTATGTTGTTACATATGATTAGGTATACTGTTACAATTTTATTGAGTTTTGCACATTTAAATCAAATTTTAATTTCCTTTTTTAGATGGATGATGTACATCCTGGAGTTAAGCAGTCAACAAATGCCTACATGTTGGTGTACATCCGAGACTCTGATTTGTCCACTGTTCTTCAGGACGTCACCGAAGATGATATTCCTCGAGAGCTCTTAGAGCGCCTTAAGGTTAAAAATGTTTAATATATTAATGAGAACTAGCAGCTTCCAAAGGCAGTGAGAACTAAACATACTGCTTCTATTTTTCAGGAGGAAAAAACATTAGAGGTGATGAAGAGGAAGGAGAGATCCGAAGCTCATTTATATATGCAAGTTACGGTTTTGACAGAAGATGCCTTCGTAGGTCATCAAAGCTGTGACCTATATGACCCGGAAAAAATGTCCCCTGCTACGCAGGCTAACTCCCGTACATTTAAAGTTCTCAAGAAAACCAAACCCATTGAATTTATCAAATTGCTGTCAGAATGTTTTGTAAGATTTCGTTTTATGGTTGCCGGATCACCTAAAAAATACAATTATGTACACCTTATATTTTAGGCAATTTATATTTATTAGGGTGTGCACGAGAGGAGACTTCGACTATGGCCGTTTTCTTTAAGATCTAACAAGGCTATTCGTCCAGGGTATCTCGATATATCTCCTGACACTAGTAAAACACTGGAGGAGATCCAGTACGGTCAAACCATGCCCATTTTCCTTGAGATGCTGAATGCTGAAGAGGACAAAGATGAGCTACCCCCATTTGATAAAGAAAACGACGTTGTACTGTTTCTTAAAATGTACGATCCTGTTAATGAAAGCCTTCATTATTGTGGTCACTGGTGTGTTCCCATCAGCATTACTTTTAGTAAGTTACCACAAACATGTTCATCAATGTATGTATAGGTTATGTTTAATTGGAAACACTAAAGGCATCACATATGATCTAAAATAGATGAAGTAGCTGTTGAATGTAGAAAACGGGCATTCTTTACTGAAGAAACTTCAATCACTTTGTACGAAGAAATACAAGCAGGAAGTATAGAGAAAATAGTAGACTTAAGTTTGTCTCTTGATCAAGGTCTAGAAGAGTTAATGGATGGGGATATAATTGTTTTTCATCGAACCTTTGATCCGGGCCGAAAATTGAAATCTGTTAATGATTTTTACGTCTATATGCAGTACAAGTAACAAATCAAATTAAGTTGTTTCATTATTACAGTCAATTGTAGACATTCTTAGCTAATTTTATTCCTTACGCTAGGTATGAAATAACTTTTGTTGACAAGAGCAATACGAATGAATCATTCTCCTTGGAAATGAGTTTGAAGTCGAGCTACATGGAAATGGCTAGCAAAGTTGGCCAAAGACTTGGAGTTAAACCTGATTACCTTCAGTTCTTTAAGTGCCAGCCATACAAGTGCGTTTAGTTTTTGTTTCGTTTAAAAACCAGATTCTGATTCTTAGTTACATTGTTGTTAGCTTTGTCAATACATTGCAATTCTTATTCACAGAGATTCCCCTGCCTACCCCATTAAGTTTGAACAGGACGGAGTAGATTTGTTGACCATTTTGGCTCCAGCACATAAACCTACTCGTAGTCCGTACAAACTTTTCTACCAAGTCCTTGGAATACCAGTTACTGAACTTGAACACAAGAAACAATTTAAGTTATTATTCTATTCGCCTGAAGACCAAGGTTTGATTTACTGTCATAAACATGGGCCGGACAACGACAATGTGTGAAAATGTGCTAATAATTTTCTATTTTGTTCTTGCACAGAAAAAGAAATCGTGTTTTACGTCAACAAAGCACCTAGAATAATTGTAAAAGATGTGCTAAATGAACTAGGTCGGGTAATTTCAGAAGATGAAAAACCGGTTGGAAATCTACGCCTTGTTGAAATTTCGGCTCATCGAATTTATAATGTAGTCGACGAAGATACTTGCGCCGATATTATTCAAAATAATACAACCGCTTCTCGTAAAGGATTTGTTTGTTTTAAGCCAATAATTTGTGTTGTTGTTGTCAAGCACTCGTACTAATAAGTAATTCATTTATAGGGTACTACAGAGCGGAGGAAATTCCTCCAGAAGAAGTAGAAGTTGGCCCGAATGAAGCGATAGTTCAGGTTGCTCATTTCCATAAGGAAGCTAGATCCACGTTTGGAGTACCGTTCCTCATAAAAGTTAGTAAACACACAGAATCGGCATGCAATGATAAACTAAATATTAAAAGTATGGATTAAACCGATTCATCAATGGTGTGTCTTTAGATTCGTTTCGGTGAAACTTGGTTAGCTGTAAAACAAAGAATTCAAAGCAGACTGGGTGTAAATGAAAAAGACTGGGCAAAGATCCGAATAGCACTTGTTCACCAAGGCACGCCGTCGTTCCTTGACAAGGAAGAGGAAGAATTGCCCATTAAAGCCGATAGTTTCAACTGCTTCACACAGAGTTTTAATGGGAAGCCCTGGATAGGAGTTGAGCACGTGAACAAAGCACCGAAGCGCTCTCGTTATTCCACTCTAGAGAAACCCATCAAGATTTACAATTAAAAAATATCTCCTGGTAATTTATGTTAACAGAAAGAATTCATTTATTATGTAATCAACGCCAACGTTCAATCATCCTACGACATATGGAAATATTATGTGTATGCAACGCGTGATTGATTAAATGAGTAAAAGTATGTCTAACGTACTGTCCCTAAATTAGTCGCGATATACAGATTCAGAACAAGGAAAAGCTTAAAAAACATAACTCTACTAATTGTAAGTAAGGGATTTCAAATTGTATTAACAGGCATCTGTCCGATCCGCTCTGCTCCAAACATATTGGTTGTTGTATCTGTCTGTGTCGTATAAAAACTGTCTGTATTGTAACTAAAGGTGTAGCAGTGGTGTGTACATACTTCATACATAATAAATGTAAATTAAATTATCCTTAATTGTCGTTTTTGGTTGCATTTGAGTACAATTTTAAACCTTTTAGTTGTTCACCTGCTCTCCAAAGTTAATGAAAACCACGCTTATTATATAATATTTGCATATTAAACCCCCCACGTGAAAATTCGATATTGTGTAGTAGTAAATTTTAGAATCTACCTTATTGACTAATGAACATTTCAGTTGCATTTTGATGCATTTTACACAGTCTGCATAACAAGTTACTATTCCTACAAACAATGTCAATGCTATACATACCTACAAAACATCTATAGACACTTCAACCAAAGAATCAGTCAGCTCGAATCGAATCCCATCCTATACCTCAAAAACAATAACTTTTTTGCTAGAACACATTAAAGATAACATGAAAAATCTACCGATGAAAACTAACCAAGCCAAATGAATCAACGATTTATGATCAGTCGGGAACAATAGCAATGCCAGAAATTGTTTCCAGGAGAGTTGTGCGAAAAATAAAAAAAATGGGAAATATTTCGTGAGCATACAAGAGAAACTCTAATTATTGTGAATTGAACACCGTTATTACCTACGCTATCGGATTAACTGTAAACGACATTAGTGTGCCATGTGTGGAAAACCCTTCATATATTTGAAATGCATGAATAATGTATGAGAATATTTACTGTATCTAAAACATACCAGTGTGTGCCCGCAGTAAGTAAAAGACACTTGGAGCAACTTTAATCCAATGGTTAATATAATATAACCATATGTTGCGTAATCTTGAAATGTCCTTTTTGTTCCTTTTTGGTGGTATTAAAACAATTGCTTTTGTGTTATTAATGTGTAAACGTGTACGTTTTAGAGCTGATTTCAAGAACTATTCGTTATGTTATGATTGCATTTGTGGTCGCTTCTTGCCTGAGGGACGAGTCGGACACATGTAAATGCTTTGGCTATTTATCATTCGTCCATTAATGTGTTTAGAATGTAGCTGTCGCAAACTCCAATGTAAAGCGTTAATAATAATATGTTCCAATATTAAAAGTGCACTAATTAAATGTTAATGTATATAAAACTATCAATGTACGGAAACAGCCACACCACTAATACTAAAATTAATTTATATTATTATTGTGACTATACGCAAATATTATTATAATAACATCTACTATATATGGCTCTAACATGCTTATACTAAATGAATGTAAACTACCTA
This sequence comes from Plutomurus gul, assembly GCA_019776185.1. Taxonomy (NCBI): domain Eukaryota; kingdom Metazoa; phylum Arthropoda; class Collembola; order Entomobryomorpha; family Tomoceridae; genus Plutomurus; species Plutomurus gul. The sequence continues at coordinate 11,750 of JABASC010002815.1, forward strand.
TGCTACTTATATTAGTACTGTAACAGTAAAGTCATGAAGTTTATTATAGCGAAGATTTTTTCGTAAGAGCATCCGCCTTGAGATAAACTAATTTTTAATTATAATATGTATTACACAATAAATACTATCAGCTCATTGTTGCAGAATTATTAAATATCAACCTAAAATGTACCAGAGTTAGTACTACTATAGTATGTATAAGTATACACGCATTAAATTAAGTTGTATCGATGAAGAAGCAAGATGACATGTCCCAGCAGAAGTACATAGTACATGAAAACATTTTTGACAAACGAATGAAAAATATCTTTCCTTCGCATGCCTTCTAATATTAAAAAGTAATAATTAGGGTAAGGATTATAGTTTTTAGGAAAGGTTAACCTTGTTCGTTTCACGTGGTCTTATTGGAAGAAAGGCATAATAATGTTGTCTCGGGTATATGATAGTATGTGCTGTGCCTGATATGACATTGGTATTTATAATATGATATGAATCCTATAAAGACTTATTATCATCATTATAACCATATATGTGTATATGCTGGTACTACTACTGCAGACGCTCCTGAACATACGTTTATACAAATGAGTATATATGGTAATAATGGATGTAAAAGAAAGATTGTAATGTAATAATGAGTACGGTTAATTTGAACAGTTAATTAATTTTAGATTGCTAAAAATGTAGAAAATGGAAGACTGCTTACTTCTAATTAACTTATCATTACCTAAATGTATTGCCTACTTTGATTGAGGAGTGTGTTTCATTTACTGATTGTGAATTTGGAAATATATGTAGCATCGTGCTAGAGAGCTAATTGAGTTTTTTGGTGTCAGTATAATAAGAGTAGAGAGATTGGGAAAATTCGACGGTGAATTGGCTGTGGAGGTCATGTAGGATGATCCTTTGATTGTTTTCATTTCCAAAATTCATTTAAAGAAAATAAAAATGCGAAATCTGAGAAAACATATTAAATTCCACATTATTTTTAATCTTAAAATGTCAGTAGTAGAATTTTTTATTATGAAAGTAGCACAAACAATTGTTGACTGTGCTGTCTGTCTTTGTTGCATCACAAATGAATAAATGAAGTCGATATCCGTAAAATATAAGTTGAGCAGCAAGTTTGCGGCAAACTGTATAGCATGAGGATACCTCGTTCGCGTTCGTGTAACTCGGGTAATCCTGTGACGCACTACTCGTTATTTCCGTACAACCTTCGTGTGGATCCTTTGAATTCTAAAAATAGACCAAGAAATCATTCGTCCCCCCACCATTTTAACTGTAATAAACATTAATACACATTTTGTTGATATTGACAAGTTTCAGTACTAAAGTAGGCAAGTTTTACCTGAGTATTGGAGCATTTACAGAAACCTTTTGAACGATCGCATGCAAAGTGAGCCAATGGGCATAATTTTTCACAAAGTGTCACGGAACAAGAAAAGCCATTTGAATTATTTTCAGTTAATTTCGCGTGAGACGGATGATCCGAAGATTTTCTAGCCATATCTTCATCAGATATTGTATTATTACCTAATACCCCACCTTCTGTTGGGGAGGGATTATTATCGGTAGTCATCAACTCAGTGGTGGATTCAGCCGTTGTGAAGAGATGCTGTCCAGGGGCAATGGCAAGATCGGTGCTGGAAAAGAGACGCTTGGCGGAATCAATTGCTGTGGTGTAGGAATACTGTTCTGTGGTGTAAAAGGTTGTAGTAGTTTCCGGTTCGCTTTCAGTGTGCAGATGATGTTGGGTGGAAGGTTCGGGATTCTTCTCTGTGATGATTTCTGTGGTAAGCTGTTTTTCGGTTGAGGGTTCAGGTAAGGTCGTGGTGACAATACGCTTTTCGGTGGTCGGATCATTATGTTCAGATTGCAGTGGTATCTCATGCGATAATAATGGCGGCAACTGTACTGTTGTATTAGTATCGGACGAAGGTCTGTCAGTCGTGTTAAAACGGGTAATAATTCTTATATTATTTGTAGTTGCAGTAAAATTTCCAGATATTTCGTTTGGCAGAAAAACTGGTGTTGTAATCTCATTTGTTTCTGAAGGAAAACGCGTCGATGAGGTCACATTCACTGATGATTCTGATCTATCCACCACTGTGATAGATGTTCTAACAATCTATGGGACACCAAATTTTATCAATCCTATACTTTATATTCGGTGTAATTAGGTTTAATCATTGAGTGTGGTTGAATATAAGGTACCTTATCCGAATTGGGTATAATGTATGTTGGAATACATTTTACTTCCAGAAAGTATAAACTCGACAATAGGATTAAGCCGGTTCTTTTCCCACTGTCCACAATCCAAACCATTTTTACACTAAAATGCATGCACAAAATATTGTTACTCAATTTTAGAAACTGAAAATAAAATGCTCGATAGAACATTGGCTTGCAGCAAGCAGCAAAGCTTTTTTGAATGTATGAATATGAAACTATAATAATATGCATGTAGACATTTCCTGCGTTGATCTGCTGAAAGGCCACTGATATGCACTTGGAACATGAATGTATACTACCATGAGCGGATGTCCTTTCAATAGTCGCAACTAGCGTTGGTTATGTTATGGGGCGTGAATTCTAATGTCATTTATGAACATCCAGTTTTATTCCATTGTTGAAAGTATCACGTGTCAATAACACAAATGCAGTCTGTGATCTATGCTGCTGATAAAAAATGAAAATAAGCATATACAATTTACATGACATAATTACATAACATATTATTATATATTACCTTCACCAATTTATTACATGATAAATTTTTTACATACCTGCACATAAATATTATACACAATGACTTTGTGCTCTTAATGTAAGCTCATAAATTAGTGCAGCAATATTAATTATCATTTTCCTTTAGAAAACAAAAAATTCTCTCTCTTACAATTTGCATTATTTTCTTATATAAAACTGTATTGCTCTTGCATGATTTATTTCTTATTTTATAATTTACATACTTTATGAACTGAATTTATTGTTATCAAAGCTACCTACACACCAATTGTAATAGCATATCTGATTTTGTACAAATATTTGTCCTTGGGAGCGTATACAGCTTGCGCAGCACTATATCGTATTGTGCAAAAACTAGGACTAACAACAATATCTCACTCTCTCTTTCGAGGTGAGCGAATCTCACACGATTGCGATGGGAAAAAATACTATATGTAGTAGTGTTATTCGATTTGAGAGGTTTTGATGAATTTTAAATGCATATCTCCATATTTTCGATTATGTAAAAGTCAAAAATTGTCGATAACAAATTTAACTATAGGCACAGTGAGGATGCTGCCGAAATAGTTTTTGTTATGGGACGATTTCAGTAGTTCTAGCAAAGTCAGCATGCTTCCGAATCTTGTAGGCTGATTGGAGAAATTCTGAGATAAATACATACTGAAGGCAATGAGCGTTTTCTGATGAATGAATTCTATCTCTTGCGTTGGGAAATGAGACTCGACACGATGCACAGAATTCGGTTGATCTAAAATACAAAATTGTACATCCTTCAAAATAAATAGTACAGGAATATTCTGTATAGTTAGTTATATTCATTCAATAGCAAATCAACCTTTGTTCAATAGTACAATAGACTCTAGGAAAGAAAGCTCAATAGGAGTCAAGGCAAGTTGTTGGCATATTTGCGACAGCGATTCTATGAATTGGCTGCAAAAATGAAATCCAATAAAATATTTGACTAGGATGTATTTAGTAAATACAATCTTCTCACACGGATAAAATCTTTCTAAAATATTAAGAACTTGTAAAATGTAACCTGCTTCCTAAGGGGTTCTTTAGTGTCTCTTCTGTCGTCAAAAGTATCTGCTGAGATGAGTAGGAGGCCAATCCCCAGACACTAAGATGCAGTCCCAGAAGTTGATACCAACTTGAGGCTAATATCGAATCTTGCACCGATTTACCGAAGAAAGCGAATGGTGGATGAGATCGAGCATGTTTCACACTCAGGATGAGCAAATTCAATGACAAATTACCTGTTACGTGTGAAAATTTGAAAAATACATAGTGTACCACTGTATCATATATTTAGTGCTATGGTTTGTTTGCATTAGTGGACTACCTTGTACTCCATTGCGCTGCTCCCAATAGCAGGATGGTTGATTGAAGTTGCCATTGATTAGAGGCCACAACAAAGTACCCGTTGGGCTCATATTTCCATTTAGGGGTACAGAATTTGATAGTGTTAATAAAGGCTGAAGGGTGGAAGAGATAAAAGCATTTTGGGTGACATTATTAATAACTCTGGATTCACACGTTGATTTTATTGCCAGTTGCATCTGAAGTTGTTGTATCCCTTTAGACGGTGCATGTGGAATCTCTTGGGCTGAAGGATTCAATAGAAGCTTCGGGACTGATTTAGACTTGGG
>JABASC010002816.1:0-16149 GCA_019776185.1 Plutomurus gul
TATTTTCCTGAGAGTAGCTCTCATAAATTTTTCTTACTTTGGTTTGCAGGTAGACAGAGAGAGAGGTGCATTTTTTCACGTAGGAAAAGGTAACTAGATGTATGCAGTCAAATGCATGATTTGCTAAAGTGGCTGAAAGCGTGTTATGAGGTAAGATAGGAAGTTCTTGTGGAAAATTGCTAGGAGACTACCCATACGTAATTGTTTATTGCACAACATTTACATGCGTATCTACTATCAATGTATCAAATGGAATTGTGAAGAGTATTACCAATATCGCTGGAATTGCCTAAAGTACTTTGTTGAGCTTGCTTTGATAAACGAACCATACTGTCCAGGTACATTGAATTAGCTGCAGAGGCGCCTGAAAATTCACAAAATATTATTCGCCAGTGCAATAACTGTACATTCTAATATTCAGTAACTTATATCTGGTTGTATCCTATCACCCACAAAATTGTGTAGATTGAAATTTACTTTAGTAATAAAATTCAGGTTTTAGCACTCTCGTCCACTCAGGCATGGAAGACTGTCGTATGGTATTTATTGAAATGGAAATGAACTCAACTGTTCGATCATAAAAAAACTTTCTCGTGCTTACCATGAAGAGATTTTAAATAGGCCTTCCCAGTCGCGATCATCTGTCGAGAAATCGGATTGAAGTTATCCAATATATTCTGCAATAGACAAAATCAGCATTTTCAATACTTAACATCACAATTACGAAAAATCTCTCTTGGATTTTATTCGATCATAACGGATAACCCGCTGTGATGCGATATGTAGCTTACTTAAATACTTATAATCTTCACGTGACAAGCTCATTTCACGCTGAATTTGATTCCACCACTTAAGTATACGTTTGTAAACAGCAATAACAATTTTTCTATCTCTATTATAGTAGTTGCACTTTACAAAGTAAGCAAAGTGGTCAATAGCATTAAAAGAGATTATTTCCATGCGTACAAATTCATCACGAACTTTGATAACCTAATAAGGAGAGCCTACAGCGTTATCTGCGTGATCACCAGGAAACTTATCTCGTTTATCATCATTTCAGGTCTCTATTAGGATCCACAGTGCAATGTCATCAACATTGAACTACAGAGAGGAGTCTCCTGGTAGCAATTAGTGTGAGAGAAATCAAATAAATTAAATGTACAGAACAATTGATTGAATTTCATGCAAAGACATTGAACTAGTTGAGGGTTGCGGCGAAATACTTTTATGATGCACACGCATTCAGAGGCTGGTGTACATATATCACTTGAAAGAAAGAAATTCCGACCCTCCTCCAATTTGCTTCGATTTTACTTTTTTGAAGCCATAAAAATGATCATTAGCCATTTTAATACAACAATTGCCGAGAACAATCGGAGAAATTCCAAGATTTCTTCTTATTTGCATACGTAGTGATGTATGAAGAGTTAAATGCACCAGAAGTTCCTTCCTAATGCTGATTGCGACCAGACAAGAAGCAAGGTACACTTGCACTTACAGCATCTAGACATGCAAATTTGTACTCACACAGATCACAGAGTAAACATTCTACAGAAGAAACAACCAGAAAGTAAGTAAAGCAGTGAGTCAAATGCAATCAAGTTAGTTCGGTCGGACACACATGAAAGGAAATGCAAACAAGTAATTCAGTGCAAATCACACAGAGTTAATGTAAAATACACGATTATCATTTACACACAGTAAGCTGAGAGATTGAACGTGAAAACGACAAGACATCCATCCTCGCCTCGTACACCACAGTATTTAGATTGTGTTTGCAAACATTGTCATGTCTTCGTCTTGTACGTACAATGGCTTAGAAACACTTTGTCTATTGTCAAGGCTAGAAATCGTGATGCAGCTGCTTCAGATGCCCATGCACAGTCATTAAAACGCGATGAAGGCAGTTAAATATATTTATCAGACAGAAGCACGTATATATACGTGGATAAGCTTTGGCGCACTCGTACTGATAACTTACACGATGCACTAATACAATATATCCACCAAGTCTTGTCAAGTGCGCATTCAATTGAATTGGTAAGGCAAAAGTGGCTTTGACGATGATGGAAGAGCCGTAGAGACAATATATGCATATGTAGTGTGCAATGCACCTGTGTTCTCTCTCTCTCTCTCTCTGGCTCGCTCGCTCTCTGTGAAAATGACCCCGAATCTTGAGTTGGTATCAATTTGGGTCACTGTATTCACCAAGCAGGCAACATACAGCACCTCGGGCCACTCTTTTCTAATACTCCGCATCATTACTTTCCTGTCTTGTTGTTTATAGTGCACACACACAACACACAACATGTGTGTGTGTGGAATCCATATGTGCAAGTGTGTGGTGTACAATGTATAAATTTTTTGAGTTAGACTGGCTAATTAAGTGAAACCAAACTGTGTGTGCGTTAGTTACATATATGCACGCTTGTAGTAGTATTGATGGTGGAAGTGTACATACACTGAAAAAATTGTTCAGTTTACATATGCGTCTAGTCAAGTCTTGACTCCCCTCCCCTACATACCTACATTGGAATTACAATCAAATTGAACTCTCTTCTTCGTCTTCGGCTATTCTGCCTGAATTCGATTCTTTGAAACAATGTAGTCAACTCACGCATTTGTAGGACAACTTATTAACTCTTCGTTGTCGTCGTCGTGGTAGTAGTTCTGGTAGTACTACTATCTAGTGGTCAGCTGTAATAATGCATTATGCTATAGCTGGATCTTAAAAGTACAGTATACAATGCTATGTTATAACGCTGGAGTTTCTAAATAAAACTGCCGATGGGCTTTTGATCTCTTCTTGATAAGCAAAACAACCAAGACGAAGTCTTGTACAAATAATTGCCGTTGTACATACATCTCATACACAGATACTTATTGACAAACTTTCATTTTTTGGATTCTTCAGCCAGTCGTGACATTGAGAGTAGTAGTAATGTCTTTATTCGCAAACACACAGGCATATGCCGAATCTATGCACATGTGCTGTTCAATTGAATTTACTCATTCATACTTTTATTCACACACAACTCATAACTCATAATTCTTATTCACACGACTAGGCCTTCGCTCTCAGTCTGGCTGACATCTCTAATACATGTTACTTATTAGTTACACGTGTATGTACACAGGCACTTATTGTCATGATTATTGCAAGCCCTCAAAAGCCTCTGATTGAGAATATGGGAATTAGCTTTATTCGAGTGTCTGTGAGAGAATGAGATAGAGAGTGAGGGAGAAGAGATGACTGTGACTGAATTAATGGAATGATAGAAGAATGCACATGCAGTATTTACATACAACAGAGCGTACAATGAATTGGCAGAGATTTTCTCGCATTACATGGCGTACATCTATCGAGCCTATTGATTACAGGGAGAAGAGAGTGAGAGATAGGATATATAGCTTGCCTAACATGACATGACTACCCTCTCAGACAAAGTGTTGCGTAAGACCCTTTCCTTAAATGAAGCTGGCTGATTTGATTGTGCTATGAGATGGAAACATGTGAAGGGATCAGCACACAGCACAAAACACAACAACAGTGCACATAATACAATCAAAAGGTTTTAAATACGAATCTGTGGCTTGAAAGTGCCTGAGGGAGAGTACAGGGTAATTGGTTAAAATGAAATAGCGATTTTCCATTAACGTTGCTGAAAAGTTCGACACTTAACTATGTAATGGAGATAACCGCAAGCACAACAAGGGAGAGACACGGCGGAGGTTCTACTGCACACTGTACACACACACACAGACAACGAAATAGCCAAAAGCATTTAGTGTTCAGCATTTTTCTTTGTTCGGCTGAGGTTGTTTATTATTACGAACATAAGACCTATGATTTAGAAGGCCTTTCCCTTTTACCTGCGCCAAAAGAAAGACTTGGCTCACTCGTCGTCAGATTGAGGTGTGTAGGTTGTGTGCATGTGGTTGGCTTTGTTTCGGTTGTCTGATGTGCCATGGCTTTTCGTGTGTACAAATTCTCTGAGTGTGTGTTGTGTGTGTCTGTGATGTGGTTAGTAATTGGTTATGCTTTATCCTGAAGTCTAATGGGTTGCTTTGCTTTACATTACTATGCAAATTCGTTCACATTCAATATGCATTGCGATTACCTATACGACTATGTTATGCATCTGTAAGCAAATGTTATCAGCAGATTTTCTGTCTCCCTTCTCTGTTGTGAGCGCTCTTCCCTGCTCGATGCAGCAGAGATGCAAACGCGGAATTTCTGCTTTGCTGAATATATTTGCAAACGAGTTTTTATGAAAGTCTTCCACCACGACTTCATCTTGTAAATGTGAGTTCCTAGTATAGGTGTTATATGTATGTATGTATGTACGCCCGTTAATCAGAATTAGATCTTAATACCATGTGGAAATGCTCCTTATCAAGATTTATTTAAAACTTTTTCACTCCATTGAAAATGTCGTCCAAAACAAAACTGATATCAAACACTGCGCGTGTGTTATCAAAATACATAAGCTAGTGTAATTACTTGAGATGGCTGTTTTTAAATTTGTCCCTGGAAGAACATTTTCTAGAATTTCAAATTATAAGATCTGAATTCTGTCTACAATGATGCAAAACTCTATTAAGCAGGAGTGTATGTCGTGTGCGAGAAAGAATCTAATCATCTTACAGCAATCAGCGCGTCTCAACCAACCAACATTATAACATCGAGATTCGAGATCTAATCAGTCAAGGAAGTATATAGTTGTAAGCTATTAACTTTTCACTCCAATCGTTTCATCTAATTTAAGCTGCTTATATATTTTGACAAGGAGCTGTGGATTTTATCACTATGTAAAATAAAGTTCTGTGTGGATAGGCTTTGCCTTCTTTCAACCGAAGCACCCAAAGAGAGACTCTCGTTCTTGACCCGAAAATATATAAGTACGTTGGAATATTTTGGCAATTTATATGGTCAATAATTTTTTATTTTAATCTTACGAATAAATACATTTAGTAGATGTAGATAAATAATTGAAATGTTAAATGTACATATGCAAAAGTTACAATTGAACAAAACACACAAAAATAACGTTTCTATATTGAAATTCTAATATTCCCACTAATTTGAATATAATTATTAATTAATTCTATTGCAGAAGGAAGAGAGGCATCTATAGTACACTGCCTAACTACTCGGGTAGGTCTTGTAAAGTATAATGAATTATGTACATTTATTAATGATGCTTGAATCTAATTTTATCCGTCTGAGCAACAAACTAACAATTCCGCATCATTTCAAAGAGCAGTAGCACTCGACTTGATAATATTTCCTCAGAAAATGTAGCCATTGTTGAACAATTTAAGGCTGTCTTTGGACGAATCACAGCCTAGGTTGTTTATTCAACCACGTACACGTTTAATAGAGGTGCAACTCGTCGAGTACCAGTTGGTGGCCTTTAGTGTGGTGCTAACTCTGTGTTTACGATGATCATGTTTGTCTAAGATTCCTTGAAAGACGTCTACTATTATTAGTCCTTTCCAGCTAACTTATGACTATAGTCGATGACCTTCGCCTGAAATTTTTACAAATAGATACACAAAGCTGTTGATACCATTGCCTCACTGCTTCCAGCTCAATTCATCGCATCCTGCCCATGGTTTACACAGTAATCGACGAAAATAAGTTACCCCTTTCGCTCACCTTCGAATTCTTAATGTCACTTGCAGATGCAGCACCACTCAGCTTACAGTCAACACTCTGTGCACCAAGGAATGTCTATTGTGATTTTATTTATATATACAGGTACTCTTTGCACTGTGTGCACTCTACTCGTAGTACAAGTACATTTACGTGTTCACATTATTAATAATAATGAGGCAAGCAGTGTACAATGCACCTACTATTTATTATTTATACTACTATAAGCATTCTTCTCTACTGCTACAGACCACGCGCGAACCTTTGCGGAAACAGTTTTAGCGCGATTAATTTTGCATAGACACAATGTTATACTGCCGTAATACCATATATGAACAAGAAAAATCAACGTATATGTTTGCAACAACTATTTAAGCATAAATGCTATTCATTACCTATAGAACACGTTACGTGATCGACAAGGAATTCTTTAATTTTGCTTTGTCCTCCTAGTAGTGATTTTGAACGTTAATTAAACGCTGGTGGAATATACATATAATATATAATACTATAATGTTCATCTGTGTATAGTGTTTTTGAGGGTTCCCAATACTTCGTATCTACAGCAGCTATAACCTGATAGTATTATTGCATTCGTTCACGATAATTCTTAATGGCTATCCAATGCCATCAATCATAACCAGAGTAAATTTAATACAACAAGCAGAGTTCAAACTAAATGAGAGTGTGCTCTAGAGTACTTTTTCTCCCATACACTATATAAGAAGTAAAAAAAAGCAGTTAATATGAAATCGATCTACTACCTTATAGACTCCATCAATCTCTTTGGTGATTTCGTTTATGTCCACTGCGTCCATCTTGAGTGCTACACTTGTGAGTGAAAGAAAACACGTGCAAAATCCAATCTTCCTTCAGCACACACACTGAATTCCTGCACAAACTTTTTTCAATGCGAATCCTTAGATATTTCCATCACTGTGTCCGTGTTAGTATTTGAATCGTCAGCGAAAACATTTCTGAATATAGATCCTATACAGAGCGATTCCACATTCACAAAAATAAACTTTGCGCAGAGAGAGAGAGAGAGAGAGAACTTGATCAACGAAAAGTTGGAATCAGCAGATGCAGAAAAGTATTGGAGTTGTACACATGATAAATATGAATACAACGGTGATGCAGTTATGTATTTCCTTATCCAAATCCAAACTATGAATGAACGTAAGAATGAATCTCACACGCTCTCTACGAAACAGATAGAGGACAGGTGAGACAGACAGGCCAGCCAAAGGAGTCTGCTGGTATATGCACACAAACACAGATCACACAGGGAAGTAGAAACTAAAAGTTTTTCTAGCTATTGGTGTTATGATGTGGTCTAATGAAGTTTTGACTTGAGAGTGGACAATCCAACAAAACACAATGGATGGGAGACCTGGCAGGCAGGGAAGTTGGCCAAGGAGTCTATTCAGTGGTTCACTCTTGAGTTTTCGTACTAGTGACTAGTAGATATGACGATGTGATGTGATGTGAGTGAATGTGCTTATGGCACTATCACGTCTATCTCCCAAAGAAAATACTCCACCACCAAAATCTCCTTTCCAATTCCAATGCGGCTTCGATATTATCTGTTCTGTTACTTGCACAGGCTACGTAATAACACAGCCAAACCAAACCATAAGTGAATGCTCACTGTGTAGTTGGTCTCTGTGTGTTCGTTCACACTGTAAATGCGACTAATAGGAATCTGCAACTACTAAAGCTCTACAATATAATATGGGTAATGGTAATAAGGCTTTGATATCAAATAAGCGTACAGTGCTTCTTTTCTTCTCACTACTACTACGCCTACCTTGATAAACGCAAAACGCAACATTTACTGCTCCTGTGGAGCAGAGTATGTGTGACAGTGTGGTGCACTGTTCTCTCTACAACATTACTAGAATGCACATGAATAGTAATGATATTGCAGTAGGTACAGGCTAGAATTCTATTGTGTAGCGTAAGGAGTGCAAATTTTTGGGCTGGCCTACGGTAACTACCATTGTATGGATGTTTATTGATGGGAGATATGATGTGAAGGATAAAGGTGACGATGTGTTTATATTAAACAGTGCAAACTTGAACTGATGAGTTCTCAACAACACGCTCTTCTCTCTGCACAATGTATGCAGAGTATACAATGGAGAGTATCCTAAAGGCAGTACTACTAACAATAAGTAAGATACAAGAACAGCAGTAGCAGAAGTACGTGAGTGAGCGTAGCTTGGTATGTTTTGTTTTGGAAACAGTAAGCCGAGATAAGGAAAGCAATTCTAAGGTGTCTATAATATTCACCGGTTATACGGACGTCTATATGTAAGTGATTCTGTTATATCAGGCAAGGCTGTTGCAGTTGTAAACAAGAAATCTCAAGAATTTCACCCTCATGGAAAAGAAAGTGAATTTAAAGACAAGTCAAGTCACCTCAAGAAGAAACAGGGGGGTCTCTTCCCTATTTTCTGTATGTATTGCTGTGATGCTGCGAGGAAATCCTACAGAAGATTACTCTGCCTTAAGAGAGCCACGAGAGAAGTTGACTTGACTCGAGTCAACTCTAGTGCGCCAGCCGACAACTTTAGCTCACCCTTCCCTTCTCTCTCTCTCTCTCTGGCTGGCTCGCTCGCTCTTGCTACTATTGAATGGGAACTTTGTATTATGCACGTAGGGTATAGTCGATGGACTACGTACGTTGCTGCTACTTACTTACTACTACGGCATCAGAGACGACGAGACCAGAGCACGGCTGTGCTGTTAAGTTATGTTGCACACATACTCATACATAGTAGTACAAAGTATTCACAGGAGAGACGTAGCAGTAGTTCCTACTTACCAACATCGACCAACATGCATGCAATGCACCATACAATTACTTGACACTGTCTTCGTATTCTGCAAGTGTGTTTCGTTCGACCACTGCACACAACAACACGTACAGATTCACAGAGCGAGAGCGAATCGTACAGATCCTCTCTCAGTCTCTCCTGCTGCAGATTCACTTCCATTACTTATTACTTCTAACTGACTGAGAGAGCACCGTCATCACAACGAAATACAATCTCATTGTTGTTTCGATGAGCTACACGTTATATACTCTACTGTAAATAAGTATATGTATTGTAGTATGTGCTTGATAGGACCGATGGCAAATGGTAAGCCCTGGTGATAGTTATCTCGTCTTTGTTAATGTTTACTTGACTTGATTTGATGGCACAACTTTCTTTTGGCTTCCCTATTCCTTGCTTTTTTCCGTTCAAGATTGGAGGAGAGACATGGGACTACTCTTATCACATAAAAGTCCACTCTAAAATATGAATAGCTTCCTAGACTATTACCAGTCTAGATGGTTGTAAACGTCTTCTTCTTCGTCCTGTTATTATTATTCTTCTCTCTGCACACCACTTGGTATGCAATATGCATGGAGCTACGTGGACGGTTAGAAGTGTAGGTAGTGCAGTACCTTTGGGGCATGCAAAGAGGACAATCGATATAGCCACTTATCACTACTTAACATCAGCGCTACCGGCAGAGTTTATTTACCCATTTCAAGAGATGGACTGTATCTTTCCTTTCCTTCATTGTACTCGCACTCTGCATTTATTGTTGTCACAGCTTATAAGCTACTTTACTCCTCTGCATCCATCGCATAAACGCTACGACGACTCCTTTTTACCACGTCACTTGAAGAAGCACACCTCTTGCTCTTTACAATGTAAAACTTTTTAGGGTGTCTGGCTTGAATTTTTATGTATTCAATCATTCAGGTTATAAATTGCAAGTGCTTTATGTACTCTGTCAGCGTTTTCTATATAATGCTCTTTAAGCTGAGAATATCTTTCCAAATTTTCAGATTCTACCACTACGGTGTCTCGGTTAATGACATTGACTCTCCTTGCTAGTAGATACTAATGGGAAATCAAATGCATATGTAGATCCGTGTTCTCGATAACGATAATATCAGTGCACCACTCATTTTGCCAACTTATCATTTTTTTCATGTGTGAGTATCCGTATTATTACGTGGCTCGATTGCTCGATAGTAGCCATTAGATAGTGTAGTAGTTTTGCTGAAAATTTTATCTCCTTCATTTAATTATGCATATCTGTACAAGGTGTGTGTTGCACAAAAACCTGAATCTTCTTCCTAGACCCTAAATATTTATATGTAATGTAGGATGTGAGTCGTGAGTTACATTTAAGTAATAAGGGACGAGAGTAGCCAAATGTAATTCAGAGGAATTCACAGATGAAGGGAAAAAATGAGCAAGCTACCAATTAAAATCATTTCGCACCGCACTTTTGAGCAAAGAAAAGGTCAAAAAATTCCATTACTTGTAAATTGCACTACCTGTATTATGCAGAAGGTTGTAGAGATCCAAGTGGATTTTGTACATAACAATCGATGATGGAATATTTATGAATACAATAAGTACAAGGATTCTCAGAAAGAAGGTTATGGACACATCATCTACATTAGGTAACGACTTCCACTTTACAATTCAAAATCAATTGACTCTGAATATTGAATAAGCTCCCTTTGGTCAAATTAAAGTAAAATACCTTAAGTGTTTGCACTTGCAATAAACAATCTCGGTAGGTATTACAATTATTAAATAGTTTCATGGGATTGCAATAACAATGCCGTAATGTTGCAATGCTGCAATCGAAGTTCTGTTCTATACAGCGTCCTTCATGTATAATAATGCTTTATGGTTATTGGTTATATAAATAGAATCTGGTTCGTTTCATTCACCTAACACTAACACCAGTCAATCCACCTACAACTAAAAGTGCACAACAACAGTGAGTTAGATTGTTCTGCAAGTCAAATCAAATCAAGCAATGTAAACAAAGTGACTTGAGCGAACGAGCGAGCGAGCTAGCGAGAGAGAGAGAGAGAGAGACAGAAAAAATATTGCTTTATTTTTTCTCTTATGGTAATCTGTCTATGCGGATAATCGCAGCAGGATAGTAGTCAATGTCCAATTATATGTATTTACCAAGCAGCTGTGCACATTACTGCTGCAGTATATTGGTTGGTTACTTTCACAAAATTAATTAGACTCGCTCCACAGAGCTGCAATCAGTTTACACACACCAATGAACTCATGAATTTCCACCACATATCTCCGTGAATGTGCTTTTGCATCTCATCTATTAATTCGTCCTTATTCATGAATTCGCTTAACCTTTGCTAATTGCAAGTAAAAGTGTAAAAGTCTGCATGTTTGTTTGTTTTTAGGTTTTGCGACGATAAGGTGCTGACTGAACGTGTGTATGTAAATATGTTAATGAAAGGAAACTGCGTGTACTATGTGTACTTTTAGTATACATAGCAGTGTAGTAGTAGTTAACGTTTACGCATGTGTTTGCAGATATTAACGAGAGAGGAGTGCATTGTCTACACTAGAGCATTTATGATTTATGTGCCTTTAATGGAAATCAGATTTCATGCGAATTGTTAAGCTACTTGTAGTATGTAGTATAGTACAAGTTGCTACATGTGTGTGTTTGCTACATGTGTGTGTTTGCTACATTGCTTCCAGATACAGCTACAATTAGCAGGTAGACGCAAGAACAAATATTTAATCTGTATTGACATACGAGACGGAAAAAGTAGGAGACGTGATTGAATTCTGTGGCTTCGAATAGCATTTAGGGTCAGAATTGGCTCAGTATAGATAGAAATGAGGAAAAAGCTTATATTATCGTCATCAGACGCTGTTTCTATGTAAAAAACTGGCTCTTTCGACCAGCTCTCTCGACTGCAGCAGCTCTCTTCTAAAGAGCTGCAAGCTATTTATGATTCCTTTCCTGCAATTCTACCATAGCACATCATCAGCTGATTTTGGGCTGGGCCTTGCTCTGCTCTACTGTTGTCCCTGTCGATAGTGTGGTAGAATATATAGCATTGCTGCTTCAGTGAAAAACATATTTGCCATCCACTGCATCCGTCACCCCTTCACTCACCACCACACAGTTTTAGCTTGTGTGGTCGTGTACAAGTGCTTTGTACCGTAACACAATAGTTAGTCTAATTAGTCCTAATGTAACTTCCCCGTTTTTGAACTCTAGTAATCTTGTGAACGAGTGTCGGAAGATTGCCCTTATATAAACAAAATATGTAATTGAAACCGGTCTCCTTCCATCTTGTTAGAAAGTTAGAGAAAATTATGGAATAATTATAAAAACCCAGGGAAGAAATGTAACATGAACCCAGAGGTAATTGCTTTTACGTTTTTCCTGTAAATTGCAAGATTTTTCATATCTATATATGCATCTTGTATCTTGCATGTAGCAGATTGTTGTGATGTAGTTGTATAGGTGGCTAATGTAAAATAATAATTCTGTAGTTCCCAGTTACCACAAGTTGGCTACAATCCTAAAAGTATCTGCAATGCTTATGTGTTCTTTTGATATAGATCAGCATTGCTGCAAATGTGATCTGATGTTTATCCCGCATTGATATGAAATTTTATTGTTTTTACAGAAAGGGAAGCTTGAGGTGGACATAAAATGGGATTCAATTGGAAGCCCCAATGTTAAAGAAGTCATTGAGAGAATTCAAGTTGTTTCTGAACGAGTGTTATTCCATTGGAAAACCTTTCCCATCCTTCTCCCTCCGTCAATCGTAGACAACAAATTGGTTCGCATTAAGGACTTATTTGTACTGCCCACATTCGATGAGTTAGATGCACTCACTACGGACTGCAAAGGAAATCCAAAATTCCTTAGTCACAATCAACTACAATCTATAAAACGCAAAGGGTGTGAACTTATTTGTAACATAAGCTAAATATATTACTCTATGTCTATATGTTTTATGTACATGAACACTTTTCGCACATTTTGCACTTTTTTTACTGTTTTAAACTTGCAGGCAATTTACTGTACCGAGTGTAAACTTCCCAGGACAGAATCACGTTTGGAAATTAAGCCCGTTTTTCCAAAAAGGAGTCGATACTGCTAAGGAGGTAAAGTCAAACGAGTGAAAACAATTTTATTTTATTAGTTAAATTAGCAAACCATATTTGTCCTTAGTTAGGGTTAGGGGTCACACTAACGTGGCTCCATTTTCATTCACATGTTTTGTGTGTTAGATCAAGATGGCATATCAGGCAAATATTTATTAACTTTACTTTAAATTATAATTCATGATATCTTCGATGCCACGTTGCATCTTCTGTTCCAAGTGTGTGCTACGCATTTAAATTGTAGGCGCACGCATCATTTAACTGTGAAATCACAATCACAGTCACATGAATGTCAATATAAGTATGTAAAGGGAAGGTCGTATTGGGCTCTCAAAATACAAACAATCATTTAATCGGTTAAATGATATCTTAGATGCCACGTTGCATCTTCTGCTACGCATTTAAATGCAGGCGCACGCATCATTTAACTGTGAAATCACAATCACAGTCACATGAATGTCAATATAAGTATGTAAAGGGAAGGTCGTATTGGGCTCTCAAAATACAAACCATCATTTAATCGGTTATATATTTACGCTGTTATATTTACCTACACTTCACCGATTAGTGCTCGTAAATTCTTAACATCACCAATTACAATTTGGGCAGCGATACTAACGTCTTTACTACATGTAAATGATATTAACACATCTTCTTCGTCTTTTAAAGTAAAATTGGGAAACCTCCCCCCTTTGCTAAAACAAAAAATATATAATATTTATGTTTACACAATTTCAGGAATATTTGGATGGTTTATCATTCGCCTTGCGCTTTCTTGTCGTTTATGCACCACAATTCCTTCTGGGTGAAAGTCTTAGTGTTAAAAAATCATTGATATGTTTACGCAATTTCAGGAATATTTGGATGGTTTATCATTCGCCTTGCGCTTTCTTGTCGTTTATGCACCACAATTCCTTCTGGGTGAAAGTCTTAGTGTTAAAAAATCATTGCGATGTCTCAAACTTGATCTCATTGAGCTTTTTGGTAAGTGATTTAATTCCACTGTACTATATGGCTTGCGATTCAATTTAGTAAGTAATTAAGTAAAAGTGCTGGATTTGCAGTTGTATCGTCTTGTGACTTTCCAACAACACAACTCGATGCATAACACAAAGTAAATGAGTTGGGAGGTTTGAGAATCACAGAGCACAGAACCACAGATTATCTGTGTATTTCATATTCATAGTATTTGATTAAAGTAAACATTTGATTGAGTGACTATCTTATCATGTCGTTTTAAAATTCAATAGACCTTATCATCGGATATGGTAAAGTATATGCACCAAATTTAGAGCGTAAAATCCATGAAGAGCGCTGCAAATTCCTTGTGGCCGAGTTAAAATGCAAAGTTAGTTACTATATAATTTAAAAAATACTACAGCATTGCTAAAGAACATAAATTCATACTACTCACGTGGTAATTTAGGGTGATGGAGCGAAAGGTGTTGGAAGATATGTTCGAAATCAATCTAATAAGGCCATGCGGGAGAAAGTTACTATGGCCATGGAGAGACCGCCACCAGTTCCGTACAGATTTAAAAATTTCATGTCACTTGATGTGGATTTACGCTTGTTTGATAGGTAACTGGAACTATATTTTTCATCACTTGCTACCAATTCTGGCATTATTTTGAAACATCTGGTAATGTTATCAAATGGCAGAGATATTTTTCGAAAAGTTGGTCCACCACTGGGTCGCCTTTTGGAGAAATGTGCAAGGGGTTGGTTTCTGAGTTTCCGAGAGAAGGTCATTGCTGAGTTGAAAACAAGGAAGATGTCTGAAAATGAAATTGAAATGGTCAGCGCACTTTCTGCAGTATTATTGTGACAAACTGTTTAGTGAATTAAATTAATACTTAAATTTAACAACAGGAAGCCAACGTCATGGTCATGGATGAGTATTTGCGAAGAGTGTACAATGCTATTCGTGCCTGTTCTGAAATTACCTCTATTGCCCTGGACATCGACAGGCTATTAATTGAACAAGCCCAACTTTATGCTCTTATGCATAGGTAAATTTACAAGATATTGCCATGTTATATATTGTGTTGACAATTTGTACACATGTAAATACATGTAGCATAGTTTAACACAAACGCCACGCAATACTTTTATTTACACAAAAGAAAATATGTATGCATCTAGGGCTGTCGATACGGTTGGGTTAAAATTGGAATCTGAGCTACGATGTACAAGGAAATTTTTACTGGGTGCCTACCCAACCTTATCTCGTGACCCTATTTGGATGAGAATGCAAATGGAAAGATCTCAGGTAGAAATATCTAATAAAAAAATCTGAGCTACGATGTACAAGGAAATTTTTACTGGGTGCCTACCCAACCTTATCTCGTGACCCTATTTGGATGAGAATGCAAATGGAAAGATCTCAGGTGGAAATATCTAATAAAAATATATTTATTTAGATTACTCTTTTACATGCATAGTTTCAAAAATGAATATGTTTAAACCTTTGTTCACAGTCTAAATTTTTTGAGGAGAATCGTTGGGTACGTGTTTTTTATTATTCAAACTATCAATTTAATAAATATAAAACATTATAGACGGGACTTGAAACTTTCTCCGTTTAGCTGAGCATAAAATAGTCACGCACTACACCTGGTAAACACGATACCTCTAATTGCAAGTATAGGTGTATCAGCATGCTCGTCTATAATGAGTTTGCATCCAGACCCATAGCCATAACATAAATGCCACGTATTGACGGATGCAAAAGGCGACAATATTTCCCATAGTATAGATTTCATCGCTTCTTTTCAAAATTAACAGTGTGGTCACCTATTGCTATATGCAAAGTCTACGAGAGTTTGTCGCAACTTCAACGAACAACTCTACCATTTGGAACAAAGTCTTTTAGTGTAGAATAATTGTGGGTTTATATAACTTTATTTGTTTTGTTTTTCTAGCTTCCACATGAAATTTCTTTGGAACTTTTTCGACAGCATTTCCTCAAGCAGCATACGTACTTCCTTGCTAGAGACTTAGCCTTTATGAGAGATGTAACATTGCTAAAATTATTGCCCTCATTTGTTCAATTCAAAGTATTTATTGTGGGGAAATATTAACTTCCTTTGTGTCTTGTGAAAGACCGAGCCTGTATTGCGGAAGGAATTGGAAGCAGACAAGAAACCGTGTCGAATTTATGAATGGAAGATCATGGTAAGAGAAATTACTGTTTCTTGATATATGGACATTTACATTTTTTTCTAGCAGTGTATACAAAACAAATACATAATTAAATATGGTCATTAATACGAAAATACATTAGAAGTAATGTTAAAAGTATAGTTTATATTTGTTTCGAATGTATGTAATAATTTTAATCGAATGAGACATCATATTTATTTCAGATATATGTAATAATTTTAATCGAATGAGACATCAGTCTCTGCCTTTAGTGCATTCACCAAATTTTGTCCTTTAAATAACGAAACTTAGCCAGGCATCATGGGTATGTACCAATGACTTCAAAACATCTGCGATATCATCATCATCCATATA
>JABASC010002817.1:0-16145 GCA_019776185.1 Plutomurus gul
CGCAAGAAGTACAACGGCAAGACAATATTTCCGTCATTTACTAACAAAGGAACAAGAAACGTTTATGCATTCAATTTCCTTGTTGCGAGCCACATTCTAGGTTAAAATGTCGAAATATAATTTTTGTACCATTTAGATTGAGCCAGTTGCACAGTACAGATATGTTCTTTCAACTCTACGTTCAGATGCCATTGCGAAGGTAAGAATTACAACGGTTATATGAAAATGTGTAAACAAAGGTCTACTTACGCGTGTCTCTATCAACCTGCCACGTGCTTATTACAGCCGCCAAGAGTGAGAAACGACTGATTGTATATTTAAAATACTAAATCACTCACTCTGCCATCGCATCATTATTTGTCACACAAAGTCATATTGCATTATTATTTGTTTTCTACACACAGTGTATATAAGATCCTGCAGTTTAAATATTCCTTTTATCGTGACGTTTAGTTGCGTGTTGATATGATCGGCCATGATTGCAACTCGAATCAGGACCACTAGGATACTGTGAAAATGAGACAGGTACCCGATTGCATTGTAATTTCTATCAACAGACATTTGATATAAAACTCTTCTGGTTTATCACTCTTTACTGATATATAGTATTATTTGCTAATTCTCTATAACCCAGATACCTATCTGTATAGAAATAATTATATTAATGGTGAATAAAATTAAAATTGTACTATATACATGATTCGACCATAACCTCTTCACACCACACACCTCACTAGATTTTGGCAAAAATTTAATGAATGTATACGTAATACTAGAATTAACTGCAAAGAAAATCCAGTGTTAAAATACTGGGAATCTGGTCTCTCTCTATGTACAAGTTTCTGCAATTGTCAAACGGTAATCGCTTTCTTATTCTAATCATATCTAAATGTTAACCTGATTACATATATATATAAAGAATCCTGCTGAACTAGAAAAAATAAAATTGTCGTGGATAGTCGTAAACTTAATCGTGTAGAAATAAAAGTGATTCATAAAATAATTTTTGCGTCACGGAACAGATAATTTCAATTCGTAAATTAACTCATTAAAATAAGTTTCAGGGTAAAATGTGCAAATGCCTGTTTAGGCAGTTCACACTTAATTCGTAGCAGTTATTTTAGAGGATTGTACGTTTAAAGGAGACGAGGTTGGTTGATTATGTTTGTTATCACGGTAATTACTATTTCGACAATTTTTTGGCTGGCATTGGATCAGTATAATAAGCTGCCATTACCACTACAAATATGTTTCTTGACCTGAAGTACACGGATTATATTGACAATAGTAAATTAATCGACTAGAACCGCCCAAGGATGAGATATTCTACCGTAGAATATATCTGAGAGCATCTTCAGAACTCGTTGATGCACAGGGTGTTCGTGCTCCACCGTCGGGATTTCATGCGTTTCTCCCATGTAGGAAATGCCGCTCACGGGGCACACTATACAAGCCGTACCGGCGCCGAATACCTCCAGTAGCTGTAAAAATAACAAAAACAAGTTCCCATGTTAAAAAAATCTATGGTATGGTTTAATGAGATTATGAATTGGCCCAGGTCGTTCATTAGATTCAAGGCCTGGGTACAAAAATTATGCGTACAATCGTTTCTCTTTATAATAAATTCTCTGTATACATTTGTATAAACTTACTCTTTTCTCTTTTTTGAGATGTAAGATCTCTTTCATAGTAATTGGTCTTTCCGTGACTTTAAATTCATTCCACTCTCGTGCTAGATCTAGTATACTCTGCCTCGTGACGCCTGGTAGAATGAGTCCATACAGCGGTGGTGTGATTAGCTCTTTTTCTGTAACATTTAAAAATCTTGATAAATAATTCATTCGTCAGCATTTTATTTACTGTTTATTCAATAACAGAGGATGCTTTTCCATCAACACTTCTGTCGCTGACTTTGCATTAATTGACGTCATTACAAGATTTTACGACTCCCTCCCCCTTGTATTATTGGCTATGAGCATTCGCATGTTTTTTTCATTAACACTATGCCCACAAAATTGCTATGGTATGCAACAAGTGGTTTAATTAACATACAAACTATAACTTTCGTTTCTACAGCTTTAACTTGACACTAGGAATCACATTATCTGCTAACAACAAATTGGCAAGCTAGGAAATTATCAAAAAAGGTCTTATCGTGTTCCAGATAGAATTTTAAGCCTGATTGTAATAGGAAAATGGACAAATGTTTAGAGCAGCTTACCTCCTTTTTCATTAATGAGGAACACGAATATATTCATGGTGCCCACTTCAGTTAGTTGATGATCCTCTCCATACAACCATAATACTTGTTGGAGATTGTGAGACTCGGCAGTTTTCTGCAAAGTACAATGACCTCTGTTATTACAAGAATTCTGAAAGACTGTTTTACAACTAATATACTGTTTTGCATATTTATTTTTTAAATTAAAGTGTAGGTACGACAAATTCTAGAAGCACTGTGACTAATCTTACACGTCACTCTAGAAATGCTGACCGAGCTGTTAAGTACATTACAATTGAAAACAGCTATTGTGGATGACGTGTGCGGAAATTAAATAATGCGTTCGGGAATCGGGGACAAGCAAACAAATTTAATGACTGACAGTGTGACTTACTTGAACATAAACGGTCGGCGCATAATTTGAACCTAATTTCGTATCCCCGCAACCACCAGGCCATGCTCTTACGTATTGAGGATCTGCGAGCAGTGATACGGGTTTGAATCCCGTGGCAAAATAAGGTCCAACCGGACACATAATAACAAAGAGAAGAGACTTGAGAGATAGTGCTACACCCAAAGAAGGCTGAAAACCAAAGAAGCAAAAATTGGAATTGTAATAAACTTGTTATAAATCTTTCATCAATTATTTTCTAAATTAAGTATATTTATCTTTTGCTGCTAATCTTACGTCTGTTCCAATGTACGTGGGACGAATGTACAAGCTGGATGTCTCAGAATGAGGAATCCATTCCTCTTCAATGCGAATGAGACGTTGTAAGCATTTTAAGAACTCTTCTGGATCAAAAGCTGGCAGCATAGCACGACTAGCTCCTCGTAAAAGTCTCTTCATATTTAGGTCAGGGCGGAATAATCGAATTTTACCATCCACCCCTCGATATGCTTTCATTCCTTCGAATAACTAAAACACAAGAACCATATAGTTAGTTAGTTATTACTGTCATGAGATAAACGGTTTCTGCTCCCCTCTCCCTCTATTTTATGTCAGGCTTCACTTTTTGTGCTGGGTCACAAGTTCAATGTCAAAATGCACAGCGTTCGTCACTGATTCATATATCGTAAGTGACACCAAATTACACGAAAGATAGTGGAAGCAGTTTAATCTTACTTCGATTGCATAATGGAGAACTTTCGATGCTGGATGAATAGCCAAGTCATGCATTGGACTAATCTTTGGGGCTGCCCATCCTGTCATCTTATCCCACTCGGCTTCAAACATATGATCCGTAAAGCTCTTGCCAAAAATCAGTTTGGAAACCTCCGGTTTGGGCCGCAGTTCATCGGGCTTTGCTAGAGTCACTTGCATATCATTGAACTGAAATGATATAAAATTACTATCAAAATTCCAATTTCCCCACATGGAATCACATGCATGAGTATGTTTGTAATGTTTTGTACCTTGAAGGATTCCTCTGTAACGGTTGAGTAGTGGCAGGCTGCTGCAATGGCATCATGACTTCGCTTCCAGACTGTCTGCAAAAATCACCAAAAACGTTTATGGTAATTGTGAGAAAATCGAAATAATGAAAACATTAAATAATGTAATACTCACTTTAGCCAATGGTCTAAAAGTCCAGCGGTAGGTATTGCTTAAAAACGAGTATCTCGCCATAAAATCTGCCGAAATTAGAACAGACAGATGCACTAAGGTCACTCACAGTTGAGTTTGTGGCAACAGGTCAGCTCACTCGTGCTCTTTCGACGAGAAAGTCGTATCTGAAACTAATACATATAAAAGAAATGAATTTTAGTACGATTCCCCAGCACGTGCCACCATTTATATGCTATCTGCAGTATTGCAGCATGTAATCATGCAGTACGTAGGCAAGTTTTAAAACAATGTATCATCAAGTTATGTTCTTAGTGCCCACTGACACCATGCAGTGTTCTATTCTTATTGGCTGACCTAAAACATCGCCTGTTCTATTCTTATTGGCTGACCTTGACCATCACCAACCGAAATCATTTTCCCGACTTGATTGGATGTTCCAAACAATTTTTATGAGTGCAATGTAAGAAAATTTCTACTTCCGCATTTTTAGCATTCATTTATTGTTGCACACAGTATTTGCGAGTTCTTGTGAAAGCATGGTACTACTAAACTATATATGAATGGATAAATAGAAATGGACATGAACGTATACATACATCCATTGTACATGCAAATGCATGTATAAATAGCGATGGTACTAAGAGTTATACCAGTAATACATTCATATGGGTATTCTGTCCTTGTACACTTTTGTAATGAAATGATAACCAATTAGTAGGCAAAAGTTGGATGTTCAATAAATGTTTCGGATTATTTACATAGAAAAATCAATTTTCCTCTACTAATGGGACTTTACTTTATTCAATAACACTATGAAAGAAAAGAATGTATTTCCTAAACCACAAATGTATTGTAGATATTCGTGCACCACTATTTGATTACAAAAATGTAAACCCCTAGGTGATTTTGTTAAGTGCGTATTTATGGATTCTAAGATAGAATAAAAGTGTTGCCCTCATAAATTAAGATTTTTTAGAAACACAGACCTTTGCAATACAACACTGTATTACAGTTCAATCTCTAATTAAAGATAAATGCATTGCAATCACAAATCCAGGTTGATTTAAGAGTAACATTCCGTTGGTTTACGTATTTGCATGGAACGATCGTCTAATGATGAGTGAAAGTGCTCGTGAAGGTGTTATCCGTCTATTTAGGTCACATGAACTTACTGGCATTACCAGTTCATTAAAGCTTTTTGCCTGGGAATCCTAATCATGTGTGTATGGGAAACCACACAGATTCTTATCAAAGTAAGTAGATGGTGAATTACTGTGTAAACGCTAATTGGTGTGTACTACTGTGTAGAAGATGTTTTCTCATGCATTCCTGTAATATGGAATGACACACGATAATTTCCAGGAAACGTTGAACCAAGAGAGTCCATGCTACGCAGTAATAAATAGAAGTTTCTTTACTGGTTAATAAATGAGACGACACCGTGTGCTCAAACACGAGAAAATTGATCACGGAAATTCATAGAGATTGGCAGAAAGGTAACTGGGCAACGAAACTTCATTATCACATTTCCATTTATTGCAACTAGTGCACTATTATATGACTGCAGTTGATCGTTCGTCGTTGGTGTAAAAAATAAAACATTGCTGCTGGTACAAAAGGTGTAGAACTACTCGTAGGAAGAATATCGATTGAAATCTTTTGAATTGAGTGCACGCACAATGATCCCATAAAGGTTTGTTCCAGGTACATTTATGGCCACACATTAAGACTGACTGAGTACACTAAGTGAAGTAACAATGGAAATAGAAAATCAATGGAATTGTTATGAAGCATAAGGCACAAAAGCGCTGCGCTAAATATTCATCCTACATATTATTAGTATATGTACCTAGCTGTATTAGAGGGCAACTGTTATTATTCTCTCTTTCATTCCAATAATCTGAGACCACGCTACGTGCAAACAGTCTATGTGGTTCTTACAACTCCTACTGCTACGCTTTTAAAAAATTGTCTAGTGTTGAAGAAATCGACAAGAGATTTGTCATACCTATATAGAGCAATTCATATGCTAAAAATAACCTGCTTTTATTGGGCCTTCTGATGACAGTAAAGGTAGATTTATAATATAGAGGGAGTTGATAGAGGCTGAAACCACGATAATTAATTGCATAGTAACGTGTGCAGCTCATCCGACCGTTGTGAAAGACGCGGTGCAAAGAAACGTTCACAAATACACATGTACGCTGTTTATAACGAGCCTACAGTATTGTTACCTACATACATGCATAATGTTGTGCAGCAACAGATTTTATGGTAGGCTTCACTCGGCTCTTTTTATTAATGCAGATATCCTACCACAAATGTAAAATGATATCACAATTCCAGATGGGAAAATTGCACCAACTCCTCCGTTCTTTGACAATATTTTTGCTTTGTTTAGTTTCTTATCTGTATTTGTCAACGTTATCTCCTAATATCGCAATAAATTCTTAATAAGTGAGAACAAAGTGTGAATACATGTACTCACTAACTCGCGCATTTGATTAAAATAAGAGAAATAAATGGAAAAATTACCTTGAATGTGTTTGCAACTTGGCGAAATGTCAGTGCAAGTATTAGATACGGGTATCAGTGAAATCTAGGTCAGTTCGGTAATCAATCACAGATTGTCTCGCTCGTCCCTCTACTTAAATATCGGGAAGAGTCTCTTTCTTTCTCTGTGCACTTCCGATTTCTCAGCAATGGATTTATTCAGGTGTTCACTCTGAACGTTGATTTGATATGACAGACAGAATATGTTGACAATCTACGACAAGGAGCACTTGACAAGCTGACACCCTGCTCTCTGCTGCCACTATGGACAGAGAACTGGAATTTTTCAAGTTATATAACGTATAAGGCGTGAATCTACCGAACACTGGTTTATGTGTGCACGTACACGTTACTTGGCTTTTTATGGTGCGCTGTGAAGTGCAAGGTTGGAACTCTCGCAATTCAATGAGCCAGTCACTCTATAGAAGAAAGGCTTAAAAAGTACGGGGCTATGTAGATACGAGCAGAAAAGTTTTCGCTGGAGTTGCGTGCGTCTCTCTTTCGCTCTCTCAGTGTATCCTGAATAAGACGGAAAATATCTGCAAAGGAGATGCTGCTGCTTGTTACTAGTACAGCCATGCACACTGTATTTGCTGAGCTAATAGCACTGCAGATTCCAGTCACCGCAATAGTATGTAATCTGACTATATGTTTGCAACGGAGCCGAGAGCACCAACTGACAGCATGGAAGCAGGACGGAAAATACACACACAGAGAGAGAAGAGAGTTAAAAGATCAGCAAAATGCTGCTGAGTATAGCAAAAGAGAGAAAGAGAGGTACGTGGAGGTATGAATGTATCTCTCTGCCTACTACGTATATGACGTGTGTACGAAATTCCTATAACTGCTGCTGGAACACCCATAATCTAATACCTACTTATAATTATAGTACTAGTAGGTACACCAAGGTTAAGGCTGCCCTGCATAGGTACGCAGCCACCTTCGTCGTCGTCTCTCTCTCTCTCTTCTCTCTGTATCTATATATAAGACTCTGTGTATTCATTGTTAGCTACATATAAATATATACCTACATATCATTATATGTATCATTTTGTGCGGAACACTATTACTACCAGTAGTAGTGGTAGTGGTAGTAGAATTCATTTGGCGCATATGCATTCCAGCCAAGATTGGTACGGGATGATGGTGTGCTCACAAGGACCCAATGAGAGATTCGGAAAGGTCGACCTAAGCGAAGGTGTGTGCAAATGACGTCAGCAGTATGTATTTATATAGAGTACGAAAAGTATTCTGGTTCACGTCCGGCCACTTTCTCCCGATTTCACATTTTTTCGGCGAAATCGCCCTCGAAAGACGACCACCGCAGAGAAACAGGACTTGGATTGTCCTTAAGAGGAACCTTGGCGAGGAGGTGCGAAAAGGACCTGCTTTAGAGATTGTCGAACACTTTAGGCCCTCAGGAATGGGAGCGCAGTCGATATGATAGAGTGGCTTTCGCTTGCCCAAATAATATTATGGCAAACACATTTATAAACATATACTTTTAGATAGGCAACCTTGATACATATGTATGTGTGTTGAATTTGGTTGTGCATCCAGGCACACTCATACAATCAGTGCCACAATAAACTCTGTGCAGATGCTACAAAAATATATGCAGTAGTCACTGGGTATACCTTATAGGTATTTATAGGTATAATCACCATTATTTCCCCTACGTTTAAGTTTATTATCTGTATACGCGTATCTGTAATCTATAGAGCAGTAGGTTAAACAAAAAACATTACAACAGAACTTGTAAAAACTGTTGTGGTAGCCCAGAAACTACGACGAGTATGTTCTGCAACCTCATGACATCCCATGCTCTTCAGCTCAGCCCAACTTTGTCCAAGAAAATGCGCTTCTCACTCTTCTCCATAGATATCTATTATACTAAAACCATCTTCTCTATCTCTCTCGCTCTTGTATGATTGTACGAAAGTAAAAAGTAGAAAATTGTTCAGTGGAAGTCCGTAAACACAGCATCAATCGTCGTCCACGGTTTCTCTATACACAGAAGATTCATGTAAACGTGTACACACATGTAATATGAATCTAGGTGAATACGTGTAGTAGTACACATTCTGTACATAGTAGCATCGCATCTCCCTAACAATTTACACAAATTTGCATGGAAAAGCTGCTTACTAAAATTAGTAAGACTATATCTGCATTATTATTCGTGTACTTCATGAAAGCACACACGTAATATTTGGCTGTGAATAAAATCCACTCATTGTTCCCTATCTTTATTCTTTCTATATACCTGGATAAATAAATGAGATGCATAAATCCGAAGGCTATCGATAACTAAATCATGATTGGCTACAATTTGCCTCCAGCAACACTTCAACCACAAAAAATACTCTTTATGGATACTGAATTATATGTTACGGTTTGTTTGGAAATTGCGCATTTATACTTAATAGCTAGTCTCTTTAGTATATGTTTTCTGTATCAATTCAAAATACCTGAATTTACTTCCCTAAATATACATTTATAAATAAAATATCTTGCAAATAATTTAAATCTTCGCCCAACTAAAATTCAGATTTTATCAGAATCCGACAATTGGTTCAGGTATATTGCTAATTGGTTGCAATCTGAGGAGAAATATTATTTTACTTTTGCTAATTATTTTTCTAACCAGACTACACGCTGCCAATGGGTAAAACCTTGCAAACCTTTTATAAAATCTGTCTTGTTGGACCAAGAATTACTTTGTCAGTCCTATGTGTAACTTTAGCGATTTATTCAATCGATACAAATGTTACTTGTTCAATATTTCCAAAAATTACTGGAATACAAGCACATTTTCCCCACAAACGGTAAAGATCACATGAGAAGGTGTGTATGAGTCAGTATGCTATGACGTTACAAACGCTTTATAATTAGGGTTAAATCATGTGGTGATGAAATAAATTGCCAAAGGCCGTTGGAATGATAACTTATTGGAACCTTTTTTAGATTAATTTAAGATTAACTCTGCACATTTAAAGGGTATAGCAACAGCTGATAAAGGGGAGTCTCCATGCTTATATGTAAAAGAGGAACAATACAGAAATGTGCAACTTTCATGATTTTCAATTCAGATAAGAGATTTAGCGGAGAGTCAGACGCTGATGATGAAATATACGTTAGCAGTTGATACATGCAGCGAATTTGAACTTTGTGATACTAGTGATATAATTAAACTTCCAGGTCAGGTCAACTCCAATTCCAATCACTGATGTAAATGTAGTACGAGAATTTCATCATTTGCACTGCCGTGAACTTTGGGGGCGCGATGAATGATAGTAGTGTACGCTAAAGCTTGTCTCCTTTAGCTCCTCTTGTCTGCCAAATACGTAGCATGTTCTTAAGAACATGTGAACACATAAGTTCATCGTGTCTACTTGCGATTGTCAGATGTACCAGTAAATTCAATGGATATAAAAAATCTCAATGCTTATCATTGCGGTATAGTAGTTCTGTCGTATGAATACCTACACACACTAGTTTTCCCATCATCAATTTCTCTTTCTCCATTCGCTCGTAGTAATTCTAAAAATGAGTTTCTACTACACTCAAAATTGCAACTGAACTGGACGGTTGAGATCAGACCAGTATGTTCCGTCTCACCTTCACCTTGTCTCAGCATTCAACCGGAATTAATGGAGAAACACCTACTACACTTACAGAAGATGTAGCATGGTAGCTTTGCTTATGTAATGCGCTCATACGTTATGCATCTATGCACACTTTGCACACTCTATCTGTACATATGTGTGTACAATTGCTTCGTGAATGGAATTGCACACGCAGTGCACATAGGTAATTAGCTATCTAGCTGTCTACCTGTTGAAGTTTGGGGAAAAAACAAATTCGTTATCGAAATCTTATACTTTTTCTCATTACTTTTCTCTCGCTCTGCAAAAAAGGACAAGTCTTATTATATTAAAGGTTTTACTTATTGCAAGAGATGGATTGAAAGTAAAATAATAATCATTTATTCTACCAGTTTCGCTTACAAGAAGGTTCTTTCTTCTAATTACTATATATATGACTAATATCTGTTATTACATATATAAAATATTACAGTACTTCAGACTGTGGAGACTATATCTTTTCTCAGAATAGAAATTGAGACCGGAACAATTCCTCTTTCAAACGTCAACTTCATGTCGAATTTATGAAATCGAGAAGCCAATGCAGCGTTTTGGTGGGCAAAGTTTTTCCTGTCAGGAAAAAATTTAGTTGCAATTTAACCACATTACTCGTACGCGGATGATCTTTGTATACTTTCCCTTGTGTGAGTTTTCTTGTTTGCGTATAAGAGATTTTTGTGTGAATTGTAATTGGTGTGGTCCATTATAAATGTGTGTTAGTTGACAATCATGACAAATTCATTATTGAACAAGAAAAGGTCCTTGTTAAATAATAGTAGGTATAGATATCCATTTAACTGCAAGTGTGGATGTTTCAAATTGGGATGTTTCACTTCTGACGCGATTGAATCCCTAAATTCTAACATAAACCAACGGCATATTTTCGATAAGCCCCAATTTTTTCTTAAGTATAATTGATTTTTGACGTCCGTCGAATCATAGTCATGTCAATTTGGGGGAAGATGAGATTTTTGTATGTAGTCTCATTTAAAAGAGCAACTTTTTTACGAGGATTATGCAAAATTTCAAAAGCGGCGAATTTAGCTGCTTCACGACAATAATTCTGATCTTGCGCCCTCGCTGCCATTGAAGAGCAAGGAATAAATGAACTTATTAATTTACTAAACCCCTTTACAGTCCAGACCTGGCTCCGTAAGCGACTACTATTTATTCCTGAACCTGAAGAAATACTTCAGAGGAGCCAGATTTAGGTACATTGCAGTGCAGTGAAAGAAAGTGAATAAACTACTCTAAACAAAACGTTTTATTTTGATGGCATAGAGCCACTTAATCTAAAATGGACAAAGTGAGTTGAACTGGGGCGAGACTACATTGAAAAAACAATGATTTGTTTCAGAATTTAAAATGTTGTAAATAATTGACCTTTGACATGACCTATGGAAAGGCTAATTCGTTTACTAACCCAACGAGTACTGCACTCACGTTAAGGCCCGTACCTGTACATTTCTTAAATATGAAAAGGAACGGAATTTCGTACCACTGTGCAAATTCTCGTATCCCTGTCTGAATATTCGTATTTCGTACGAAATCTTCAACTTGTAAGTGAATGTCTGTTGGTCATATGATGTATAAGCACCCATATGATAACTTTTCAATACATTCTGCACAGTGCACATTTTTGATGTGTACATTGTATGGTATGTACATCTAGATTTACACTTGTCATTTGTACAGGTTTTAATGATTATTTCATATCGATTAGTGCTCGATCTAACCTCTTGACATCAACTACACACACACATCTAACCCAATAGAGTAAAAATTATTAGTCACCGAATCTTTTAGAACTAAATTTCAAGTAATTAGAGGTCTTTGGGTGTAGGCAGTTAGATTCGCACAACGGCAATTTTATCGCTGACGACGACTGCTGATGAGTTATTCTAATATTATGTACGCATATTGTATGTAAGTATATTGTGTTGTACACTCTTAATACGTAATACACTTCTCGAATCGTAAACTTTAATTGGAGTACACGCACGAGTCACGTTATGTTATCAAGAAATTTGTAGTTGATACTGACTGACAGTTACAGTCAACACCAGTGAGATTTCCTTTAAATTGTTAAATTTATGTATTGCTCCAATCATCATTTGCATGTATACATGTTCTCAAGGTAGGTATACCGTTACATTATTTATTCATTTGCTTTTTAATTCATTTTTTTAGTTGGATTTAACGAAGAGGGTTGTATTTGTATGTTAAAATGATTCTAAAGTCAAAAAATGTGTAAGCGATCAAAGTATATGGCATTTGTGCTAACCGACATTATTTTAAAAGAATTGTGGGTGTAACCAAGTGTAATGTATTTGGTTTCACTCATTGTCAGAATCATAATATGGATAATACGAACAAACGGAATATAGATAATTTCCAAAACTATATAACGCTAAATAAAACGTTTTACTAAATTCTATTTGTATTTTTGTATGTTGTCAAAATTAAATTCTTCGTTAAATTTCAAAATTAGAATGCGCATGAGATTAGTTGATTTTCCTTTCCTTGTCATTTTTGGTGCCATATTTGATCCAAGGAAATGACACGAGGATTTATTAAAAAATTAAAACAATTTTGTTTTACTTCCAGATTCCGGTTCCACAATCTTTAATCAAACGAGACAGATGTAGAGTTTCGGCAGAGGTGAAGAATATTATGGCTTGTCTTTTGCACGACTCAATCAATGCTCACATTTCTGGACTGGTTACTGATGTTCATAATACCAAAGACAATGCAATTTGGTACAAAATACAAGTTGAAGTGAAAGAAGTGTGGTGGTACGTCGAACGACGGTACAGTGATTTTGAGGCGCTACATAGAAAACTAGTAGATTCTCAAGGTAATTCAATATTTCCGCCCACCTTCATGTCAGTATTCAACACTCATTTTAATATACGTGCCACATTGAAATGCATTCTTAACAGGAATCCCCAGAGACAACATAATTCTTCCTCCCAAAAAATTAATTGGTAATAAAGAACCACAGTTCGTAGAAAAGCGACGGGAGCAGCTAGATGTATATCTCAAAGGACTAGTCCAATTTCTTGGGAGAAATCCGCCTGATGATTTGGCCCACTTTCTTAACTTTTATGATTTCGAAATTATTTTCATGCTGAAAAAATTGGCTGTCGAAATATTCGAGAAAGGAGATCAATTCATCGTCAGTCCGACTCCATTCGTTCTTTCACCATTTCAAGTATGTTGAATATATAAATAAAGTGTAATATGTTATTTCACGGAATATTTTACTGAAGAGTGATATTTTACAGATATTCGCAATCAACGAAAGGATGCGCTTGGCTCTTCCCCCTTTAGATTCTGCCGACAAACGCCACGATTTCAGCCACATTGTTGATTTTTGTACACGATTGA
Organism: Plutomurus gul; assembly: GCA_019776185.1. Classification (NCBI taxonomy): domain Eukaryota; kingdom Metazoa; phylum Arthropoda; class Collembola; order Entomobryomorpha; family Tomoceridae; genus Plutomurus; species Plutomurus gul. Next base: position 13,382 of record JABASC010002817.1, read on the forward strand.
AGTCTCTTGAAATCGTCGGCAGTAACATTCCATTGGGAAAGAGTACTATTATTCCGAACCAATACCCAATCGATCTTTCTCCATTCAAATCTCTTCAGCATTTAATATTGAAACTTGTAAATGTGGATAAACTTGTACAGGTGGGTTCTATTCCTTCCATCCTCTCTAAATAACCTAAACTATTTATGTTTGATTTTATTCAACATGGAAACATTGAACAAAAGTTACGTCAACATCAATTGTATCTATTTTGGATGTAAAGAGTTAATAGTACTATTTATGTTCAAGGTGGGAGCAGTCCGCGAGACTATTCGGGAAATATCTCTGCACAACTCTCACGTAGAATCTACAAACCAGCTGTTACTCTGTGATACTCTCTATAAATCGTACAGAGAAGCAGGTCCTACTCACATATGGCCCAAAATTGTGTCTCTGAACCTGAGTAATAATATAATAAAGGTAAAATTTGTTAGGATTTCTCTAATTCACAATTATTTTATTTATTGAATGTTATGTGTTGTATTCATACATTTAAAATTTTTCCTGATAAGCAGAATGTGGATGATCTTGGGAATCTTGTTCCTCAACTGCGGCGCATAAATATCAGCTTTAATCAACTCCCTGGTGTTTTTAGTTTAACCTCCCTTCCCTATTTGGAGCACGTGTCATACAATGGGAATGTAATTTTGAACCTCTCTGACCTTCATCTCAGATTCGGCAACATTAAGATACTTGACCTATCCCAAAACCAGATTGAACATCTCGAAAGTTTCCGCAAACTCTATAGCTTAGTCATTCTAAACTTGAGTTGTAACAAAGTCGTTCGCGTTGAAGAAATAAAATATTTATCCGAGTTGCCTTGTCTAGAAACGCTGATTTTAACGGGAAATGAAGTTGCCTCATCGGTGGACTATCGTGTACGAGCTTTGTCTTATTTTGGATCTAGAGCAAATGATGTGTCTCTTGATAATGAAAAAGCGTCGCTCACAGAAATGGATCAAATATCCATTCTGCAAGCGATCGAATTGGCTCGAAAGTCCACCCTAAACAATTAAATATGAAAGTTTCTGTCTGAGATGTAGATTAACTAAACAGTATTACTTTTATATGCTTACTACCCAAGATTTGAACAAACGATTCGACGAAAATATATACGACCGTTTTAAAAATGAAAAATTATATTAAGAGGACCGTAAATAAACCTTAAGCTAAACGTATTAAATACTCAATAGAATTATTCCAATTACCTTACGCCTAGTTATATGCCAAAGTTTTGAACACTGTTTAAAGTATCGTAATAATAATAACCCCTATTCAATAGTGCTATACATACAGGAGGCTGTGTTCCGTTGGGGACGCCTTTTATATATATATATATATATATCTAAATATAATTAGAAAACGAATCACTAACTAATGTAACTGCTTTAAAATTTACTTTGTAGTATTAACGACGTTATTTTGAACTATCACCTACTGCAAACCGCATTTTATCATTTATTTGATGATATTTAGTGTAATATAATACTTTCGAAACATGATCATGATGATTACGCATAGTGAATTTCAAAAGATATAATCTTATAATTACTCTTCCCCATTTATAATTTATGTAATTCCTATAAAGACGCAAATACACGGGGCTTGATATCTAGCGATTTTCATGATTTAAGTGAAAACCGATATTATGGAAATAAATCTACTTACACAATAATAAAACCGTGTCCTTACTTACCAATAGACTTAGGATAAGCATGCAGGTAAATCGTAAAAAAGGGATGCAACTACGCACTGAAAACTAAGCAGTAGCTATTTACAAAGGGCAAATAAGCACCAAAAACTGAAAAACAGGCATCAAATAAAGTTTTGTGTATGTACTCCGAGTGTCATACTTATTGTTAGTTCTACAGTAAGATAGATGTAAAACCTACAAGTTAAGACTCGTGTGTACAAAATCTGCAATTTATTTTTGCATGCTAGCTCTGCTTACCGTATTACGTGTATGGAAACGTTTAATTGCTGCAGGCTATTGAAAACATTGTAAAATTCCATCGCTTCAAGGAAGCTTTAGGGTCAATGTCTTCATTCATTCATTTTTCCAACTTTTTGTACCTAATTGTAAGTATATCGTCAATCATCTTATTATTTTATACGCTTTGTCAAATATTCGTTTGCTTAGAAATTATTTCATTTTAGTAACTCTCAGTATATAGACATTCATCCATTGTACTGTATTTATGTCCACCATTAAACTCAATGAATTGAATGACCAAAAAAATAATTAGAGGTTCCAGCTTCAAAATTGATTTCTGTATTTTCAGATATTCAGTCAGACTGTGCAGCAGCACATGCATGTATCAATTCATTAGGAAATGTGTGTGTACAGCAGTGCGAAATTAAGAGAATGCTTTCACTCTTAGAGTAACTGGTAATTACTAAAAGTATATAATTGTCATGAATCCAATGAATGACGGCCAACAACGAAGAACCTTAATAAATTATTTAAAGTTGCAGTTCTAGCTCCACACTGTCACATAAATATAACCCCTTACTTCCCCTCCCTTTTGCTAAAAAATGTGCTGGCCACAGGATCTACAAATACAGTGGGTTAAAATAATTCTAAACGGTGCCTATCCGCTTCTCATACACAATAAAGCTTCCGCGTATGCTGCTAGAAAATATAAAGCCATTAGGGTCATTCAAACGCTTGGCTTAAAAGCCGAAATTTGGCTTCTTTTCCACTTCGCTTTTAAGTCGTTAAATC